>JARQOD010012959.1:0-17654 GCA_033576555.1 Oophaga sylvatica | reverse complement strand
GGACTCTTGCTATTCTGCAATCCATTGACGAGGAGGGGGAAATTTGTTTTGGGTGAAATTTAAAAGGGCTTTTTTTTGAACACTTGAAAAACATTCCCAATGAAGCATGGTGCGTGAAAAGCGGGCCCAGGTGGGGGGGAAAACGAAAAAGGTACGGGCCGGGTTGATCCCCGGAATCCGTGCGGTGACGGGGACTCTTGAAGAAAGGGGTGATGGTTCACATTTTGGGGGTTTAAAATACCGACCCCTTTTCGCGCCTCCGGGCCTTCACCTTTTAAACTCGGGGGTTTCAGTCTTTTTTCACGTGGAAAGTGGAATTTTCCGAGGGGCGGGCACCCATTTGGCCTTGCCCTTCTAGTGGGGGGGACTCCCATTGCTGGTGCGGCTGGGGGGAAAACAAGCGTCTACTAGGACCCACATCATGAGAATACCCCACGGCTTTCTTGTTTCCCACCAAGACAGTTACTGTGTTACCCCTTTTCTGGTCACAGGGGCTTCTTTTTGGGGACTCCCCTTAAACGGCCTTTTTTTTTTTCTCAAGGGGCCACAGTATTTCTTTTTCTCCGCGGGTCTGGGTCATATTTGTGCACAATTTGAAGGCTGGGGGCCTTTTTCCGGTCGGGGCCTGGGTGAACGGTTGATTGCAGGGGGCACGTCGGGTCTTGAAAAAGATGAACCTCTGCTTAGGCGGATAGGGTTTTCCTTCCATAAAAGGAAGTAGACCTTTTGAGTTGAATACCTGGCCAAAAGCCCAAATTTCTCAGGCTCTTTTTGGGGCGGCTCACTTGACCTTCATTTGGTCAGAGAATTTTGCCCCGGGGTGATGGAGTGTTTTTTTGGTACTATGTCCAGCCCCTCTGTGATAGGTCTGCGTGTGGTTTTTGGGGTTCCCCTTTTTCTTTTTGGGTGGGGGAAGAAAGTGTCTGGTCCCATTTTCCGAACACTCGGGCGCTTTCGTTCTGCAGTGGTCCCTCCCAATGGGTTTAGGGTGCAGGTTTTTTACCAACAAACTGGGACATGATGGATTTCTGGTGAGTCCCCACCTTGGCTTATAATCTGGGAAAAATCTGACTTGCCCTCAAATTCCATGCGGGAAACAAAGATTCTGATGGTGGTGGGTTGCGGAGTTCCACAAGAAAAGATTGACTATGCCCTCCCCTCTCGGATTTGGGCCCACTGGGGGGGGTTCCTTTTGGACTTGGTGTGCTTTGCCATGGAGGGGGGGTTTTTCACCTTTCTGTTTTTTCCTTGGCTTGCTTTAACAAATGATGGGGGCGTAGGGGGGTTTTGCAGCGGTTCCGGGAAGGCCAGCTTGCCACATTTTTTAACACTTTACATTTTTTCTGTCTTTAAAAAAGTGGTTTGCCCCTGGCTCTGAGACCCCCTCAGGGGGGCTGTTTTCGCACTCCTGGTGGGGTTCTATCCCTTTTTTCGACTGTGAAAGGGGGTCCTTGCATTGACCTGTACCAGCCTAGTACTTCGTGGGTTTTTTGATTGGTTTCCAGTCCTGCACAAAGGGCCCGTGCGAACTCTGTGTGTATCTGACATAATATTGAAGCCCCAAAATTTGAAACATTGCATCCTCTGCCAGGGAACTTCTCCACGACTCGTCTTTTTTGACTGTACAGTGGTAGATTTGTCCTGTCATCTGCTTTTGGCCCATTTTTGAGTTGTCAATTAGCTTGGTCCTGTTCCCAATACGCATCTAACTTTTTGGGGAGCATAAAGTTTCTCTCATTTTTGGCCAGAATGCATCCCCTGCTTTTTTTCCTTTACGGCCCAAAGGATCATCCAGCTGCTGCATACTTCCTATCTGCTGCATTTTTCAAAAGGCATGGGGTGTATCCCTGGGTCGGCAGTATGATCACCGGGGTTTGGGGAGAAGGCTCATAGGGTTGGCCTCTACCCGTCCCGCTCTATGGTGTTGTGTTTTTTCTTCCCCCGTTTTGGGGAGCATGTGGTGTGATCTTCATCTTTATCAATAAAAGTACATGGGGTACTTGGGTGTACACTGGGGGAGTTTGGGGTTTAAAGTTGTCTTGCGATGGGGTTCCCCTTCCCCGCGACGGATCAGGGGCTGGTTCAGCTAAACCCCCCTTCATGAGGTTCCTCATTTGGGTTTTGTAGCTTACCCCCCCCTTGAACCCCAACTGTGGGCTGTTGGTTCTGGGGGGGTTTTGTAGGTTTTTTTGAGGGGGATCTGCACTTTCTTCCCTTTTAAAAGACTGCAATGTTTTTACTGGCTTGGGATAGACAAGGGCCCCTTTCTAACACGAATACGGGGAAACCCCATTGCTTGGGTTGGGCGTTTACCCAGTTGTGACGAAGTAACAAAAAAAGGAAAAGAAGGAGGGTGGGGAGGACGAGAAAGAGGGGGGGAGGGGGAAAAAAGGGAAAGGGGGAAAAGAGAGAAAAATGGGGGAGAGAAGAGAGAAAGGGAGGGGGGAAGTAGAAAAGATGAAGAAAAAATTTGAGAGTTAGAGGAAGGATAAAAGGAAAGAAGAAAAAGGGGGTCGAGATGGTGGAGGGGAAAAAGGAAGAGAGGGGGTGGCACAGGGGAAAAAGGGGAAAAAATCGAAGAAGAAAAAGAAAAGGGACTAAGAAGAAAAAAAGGAGGGTTTTTCCCCCCGTGACTTTGGGGGGGATGGTTGAACAAAAATGCCCCTCCCTTTGGGGGACGGGGGGATTTTTTCCCTGTACAAGGTCCTTATCAATGGAAGCAGCCTACACTTCCCGTGTCCCACATGAGGACATGTGAGTGTGTGACTGAATTTGCTTTGTAATTCAGTGATTTTTTTCTCACAGATGATTTAACACTTTCAAACTTTTACATAAAAAAAAAAAAAAAAAAGAATATAGTTTTATCGATGCCCGATAATTCTCCTTTTAAAAAACCCGTAGCCAAAAAACTACTTAAAAAAATAAAAATCAAAGCCAGAAAAAGAATGCCGATAACTGATTGAAGGGGGGGGGGGCCAAGGGTTTTCTCGCTGCTGCACAGCACCCTGTCGAATGGGTTTCTGACAGCCCCCAGGAAAGTGATTTTTAAAACGACATACCTATACAGCAAAGGACAGACACCCGGAGAATCAAACCCCCCTTTTTTGATCTGTGCACATACAACTCTTGGTAATATAACTCACCAATTGCACTGAGCGCGGTGGGCTCAAGGTTCATCCCTTTCGCCGGTCACAGAATTGCAAAGCCTTCTCAAAATTCTCAATCCATTTTGATTTGAGGGGATGGACCCCCCTGCGGGGGAAAATTTATTGTGAGAACTAATCAAAACAAAGCTTTCCCTTCATCTGATTTGACTGGGAGGCTCCCATGCTAAATTTTACTCAGGAAACTTAACCAACAAAGCCCTCGCTTCCACAGCGGGTTTTTTTTTGGGGAAACCCTCCCTAAATTGTGAAGAAATCTGCGGGGATTTTTCCAAAACAAAGCTCCCCCCTCCAGTTGTTTTTGATGGGATGGCCCCCCGGGTGCGTGAAAGTTTATGCGGGAACTTTTCACTTTTGTCTTTTGTTTAAAGCCCCAAGATCGAACAAAAACACAGTCCCCTTTCCCCAATTTTCTCCCGGTTCACATAAACTGAAACATATACAGACAGCGAAAAACTGGGCTTATATCCCAGGGTTTTGGAAAGGTTGGACTTTTTCAAACCGGGGGAATCGGGATAAACCCCCGTCCGCCCGGCTGGAATTTGGGGCTAGGACTGGGGCACGGGGAACATTCGGGTAAGATGAAAAAGTTTTTACCTTACGAAGGGCTGCAGTCTCCATCCCGTGGCCAAGGCCGGGCCAACACCCCCGTCCTCCGGGCGGGCCCAAGTCCCCGTGCGTTTGTCCCAAAGCCCCACGTTGGGGCCAATGATATGGAAATTTAATTGGATAAAAAATTCCCGGTTTGTGCTGCATGTCCCCCCAAACTCTTTAATGTATTTTTAGCGCTCAGAACAAATAGGGGCTGTCCACACGAAGTGTCATATAAAAAGTTCTCAAAGACATACATTATTATTCATTCAAGGTTTTTTAGTTTACAAAAAGGGGCTTTTGTCAATTAACATACAATTAAAATGCTAGATTTTGGTGTTTAGTGTAAAAATGATAATATGATTAAAAGAGTGAAGTTGCAGAATTATTGTTTATATTCTTGTACCTAGTTGCTTGATAACTAAAGAAAACAACAGATATCTTAGGACTTTTTGTATTATGCATTTGTTCCTTTACAAAGGGTCTTAGGGAGGCCAGTTTCTTTAAACGACTGTTTAAAACCCTAAAAATATGTACAAAGGTTTTTTAGCAGTGGAATATCAACTGGAACTGTGAATACATATATGTAATATACTTTGAAATATTGGAAAACTATAATTTCCATGACCCCCGTCTGCCGTGACGCGTAAAAAGCTTGTGTGGAGCATCGATTTGATAGTACAGCCTCCCTGTGAAAGGGGGCAAAAATTTGGGGAGGAAAGCCCCTCCCATACAGTGTACAAATTGCTTGTGTGGAGCACCCACATCTGTTAGTAGGTGCCCCTGTGAAAGGGGGGGAAATTTAATTGGTTTGATGCAGAGCTGCTGTCATGATAGTGTACAAATTCTTGTGGGGAGGTCAGTTTGATTTGGGCTGCCTGCCTGTGTAAGGGGGGCAATTTAAATTTTGGGGGAGTAGCAGAGCTCCCTGCCAGTACAGTGTACAAATGTTTGTGGGGAGATCACATCTGTTGTAAAATCGCTGGGGTGACTTCGGAGCGGGGCCCCGGGTGGTTGTGGGGGAAAGAACAATTGCAAAATGGCTTTCGGGATCCGAAGGGTTTGATATAGGTGATCTGAACTCCCAGCAGCCTTGCGGAATCAATTTTTCCCTCCTGGTCTTTTTGGGGGCAGCTAGCTTCCCTGCTCATTCAGTAATGTTTTCTGTTTTTTTTTTTCCCCCTTTTTGGATTTTCATGCTGGTTTTCTCTTGAGTGGACTGCGCCTGTCCCCTTTTGGGGTCTGGGGCTGCAATTTGCTCATTTGTTTTGCACTTTTTTCTTTGCCCCTTTTTCATTTTTATTTGTGAATTGGTTGTTACACCAGGGATCTGTTTAGGTGGGTTTAAAAGTGTGGTCTCAGGTTTTTATTATCAGAGTGTTGGGATTTTTGTCAGGTTTTTTTGGGTTGCATCAAATTCTTTCCCATCTTTTCATCTAGACAATTTGGGGCCCCCCGTTTGCTCTTTTATTTTCTGTCTGTGTTTGTTTTTTTTGTTTAACCGCCATTAAAGTTTGGGGGGGTTTCCCATTTCTTTTGGGGGCCGCTCCCGGGGGAGATACTTTCATCTTTCACCTTTAGGTGATTATCTCTCCCGGTGTGATAGGGCTAGGTCACCGTAAAGGGCGTCCCCCGGCTTTTCTAAGTGTTGCGGGTTTTTTAGGTTACTGCAAACCAATAGGTTTTCCCCCCCTGGGGTTTTTTTCCTTTTTTCTATTTTTTTTCAATTTCTCCCACTTTCGAAACAAACACACTCTGATTAGTAGGGCCTGATGGTAAGGGGGGAATAATTTGTTGGAGTAGCGAGGGGCCTGCCATGACAGGGACAAATTGCTTTCCCGCCAGTTCTAAGGGGGAAATTTCGTTTGTTACCGGTCTTTGTTTTTCCCACACTGTATAAGGTGTACGTCCCACATACCCGTATTGGTGGTTTTAGGGACAAATACGGTGATATGTGTAGACTCCGGAAAAATTTTTAAAGGGGATTTTTACAATTCCCCAGCTGTAACAGCTGTACGCAATGGACAGTACACTTTTTTTGATTTTGAAATTCTGGGTTAGCGACTGGGGCCGTGACCCTGTGTTTTTGTGAAATATATACGGAAATTTGAAATTTCCCCCAAATGTATACAGGAAAGCTCTGAACTGTACTTTTTTTGGGTTTTTATATTTAGTGTAATCCATATTGAGCCCGTGAGAGTCGTGTCTGTTACCCAAAAAATATTACGGGGATTAAAATTTTTCCCCCTCACCGTTAAAAGGCCCTTTGATACTGTACCATAACTGTGTTTTTTTTGGGTACATTTAACAAACATGAGGGAAATATGCTGGAAGAGGGCGCGGACGTGGTCGGGGGGGACTGCTATGATGGTGGTGGGGATGGGCATCTGCGGGAGTGCCAAAAAACACAATAGCACCCAAGGCGGAGGTGTTGAGCCTGCCCATCTTCTGGCTCCAGAAAAGGGGTGGAGGCTCCTTTTTGTATGGTAACCGCTTTTAGGCAAATGCCACGTTTAGGGTTTTTTCGTTTTTTTCCGCGAAAAAAACGCAAGCATTAAGCATCCCCTCTGTTTTAAATTTTTCCCATGTTTTGGGCCCATTTGCGTTTTTTCCCCCGAAAAAAGTTCGCGGAAAAAAAAAGAAATGTTCTTAATTTTTCGGAAAGTAAGCGGTTCATTTCGATGGTACCAGGGGCTGGGGGGAGGGGCTCTCCTCCAGGCCCCGGGTACCAATTTTCCCCGGTAAAACAAAAATTAAAATAAAAAAAAAATGATATTCTCACCTTCCGGCGGCCCCGCAGCCTTCCCCCCCTTTAGGCGCTCCCGGGCCCAGGGGGTCCTTTTCGGAAACATCCGATGGGTAGCGGTCTGCGTGATCTACGTCCGGGGTGATTTGTCCAAAGGACTCCTGGAACGGAGTTTCGGGGGCGTCCTGAGGGGAGGGGAAACTGGGGGGCCGCGGAAGTGAGAATATCATTATTTATTTATTATTTTTTTTTTTTACATTAGTCTTTTAATTGATGGGCAAGGCGGCAACCAAAAGAAAAAGTTTGGGCACACCTGTCAAACACTAGTTTTACCGGGGGGACCAATTCAATCAGTTTTTTCCCCCACCGATCGCTAGGAAAAAGTAGCATTCTGAAGCTAATTACGTTGCAAACGCAGTTTTTGGGGGAATACGCTACAAAAAAAATGCGTTTTTCCCCTGGGGTAAGCGGGTTGCCGCGGAAATTTCCCCGGGAAATTTCCCCAACGTGTGAACTTAGCCTTTAAACGGAGATCAGGAAAATTTTGTCTTACATTGCCAAAAAAGCTCCGCTTATTTCCCCCTTTGAAGTTTAGGTTCTGGTCAGGGAAAAACCCCTTTTCCCTTTTTTTTCACCCCCCCCAAAAAAAAGCCTTTGACAGGCGTTGCCGAGCCCCCATCCGCCTCCTGTTGAAAACCAGGGCCCCCCTATCGACATAGTGGTTAGCGTCGCAGCTTTTTTTAAAAATGTGTTTTTTGGGGGACAAAAACACCCCCCAGGTATGACATCTTGCAGCGAAAATGATCATGGCTGGGCATTTACATTTGGCCAGGCGGTATTTTGTAAATGGATTTAAATGAGTTCTGACGAGGCCCCTTGGGGTTCAAGGGGTTTGGGATGTCTAGGAAGATTGGGGAGGGGGAATGGGGTGTTATGAGGTTTAAAAGGGAGTCCCCTTCCCCATCGGGTTCCGGTGACCAATTGCTCTGGTCTCAATCCTTGACCGTTTCCTTTGTAGCTGTTGTGTGTTGCACCCCCGCAACAGAAAGAATTTTTTTTTTTTTTTTTTGGCTTGTTTTTTGCATTTGTCCTGCATTTCTGGGGGGCCCTGGGGGTCCCTCTGGGGGTTTTCCCTCTCGTTTTTCAGCCATGTTTTGTAGTTTTTTTTTTTCCATTTTTTAGGGGTGTTTTTTGGTTTTTAACCAAGCTAATTGGGGAGGGTGTGTATCTGGGGTTTTTAAAATTAGAGGGGTGCTTTTGGGGTTTTTTTGGGATTGCATAGTCCCCTTCCCCTTTTTTTTAGGTATTTGGGGCCCCCCAACTTTGCTCATATATTTTTTGTCTGTGCGATTTTACTTTTAACCCCTTACTTTTGGGGGGGTTTTCTTGTTTTGGGGGGGATTCCCGGGGGGGAGAAGTTTTCCTCTTTCTTCTTTAGAGAAAAAAAAAAAAATTGGGGCTAATGAACCCCAAAAATAAGTTGTTAAAAATAAAAAAAAAGTAAGGTGAAACCACAAAATCTGAGAAATAAGGGGGCCCCCACCCAAAGCAAAAAAAAACCTGCACCGGGAGAATTAAGAGAGGGGGGGACCCAAGGGAGTTTAAGGATAATTGTATATTTAAGTATATCAAAACAAAATTTTCAAAAAAATATTAAAATTTTTTTAAAAGCTGAAAAATAGAATTCAAAAAAAAAAAAGTTAAAAAAACCCAAAAATCAACGATAACCAATTGAAAAAAGGTCAAATAAGACCCGGAGGGGAAAAAAAAAATAAAAAAGTGTATCCCCAACCCCCACTAAAAAAGTAATATGTGAAAAATCAAATAATTATATGTATATGTGCATCAGTGTTTACACAAATGAAATGTATATATGTGGAAGTTGCGCATAAATGAAGCAAAAAAAATCCAGTAATATAAATGCCATGCACATACTAATGAAATTCACCTAATATATTTAACACTAGGACTACTGGACTCGTGACCCCGCCTAGAACTACTGAAAGGAGTCATTTGACTCCTTGCTTGTTTTCGTTTATTTTTAGAGTTTCATTTGTGGTTATTTATTAATATTATATTTTTTGTAATGTATTATTATTGTGAGATCCAACATTAATGCTTTGATTGTTTTTTTCTGCTTTTTTATTTTTCTACAGAAAATAACAATAATTATAATAGACGTTTTTCAAACATTTTTTTTTATTCAAGTGCACACATATAAACAACAACTGAAGAACAAAAAGCAGAGAAAATGTAGGTGGAGGAGCATAAAAATGAAAAAAATGGCGCAGAATTCACCTTCTAAACATTTGGTGTTTCGCATTTTAGGCATTGCCTTTGATTTATGGCAGTACATTGCCACACAAAGACTTACCACAAGTCTTACAATTGCCGACAGATCTATTTTTCTTGCACTTTTCTTTGATCTGGCAAAATTTTGTTTGAACCATCACTTCTGAGCATGTAGAAACTTGGGACGTGGAACCCTTTTCCCTATCTGTGACATAAGGACCACTCAACTCTCTCACAAGCGTTTGCAAAAATGCCTTGCGTGACATTTTTGGTGGGTTATCTCATTGAATATTATCCATGCATTTATACCCGCAAAGTCTAAGGCATTTTCAAATGCATGAACAGGCCATCTCCTTGTGCATGTTCGTGTGGTATATTTTCGTGCCATCTGATCCACTACATCTACTCCATATTTTGTTTCATTGTAAAACTTTACAGTTTCTGGAGTTTTTTTAGCGGAATCAGACGCAACAACAACATCTGGAATGGACGGAACTCAAAATGACAACATTTTGTTGGGCTTTCCTTGATATACTGTAAGTGTAAAAATTGTCTTCATTTCTAAACACTTTAGTGTTGTACAATTCCTCTTTCATGGATTTTATTACTTTAGGCACTTCTCGCCTTATCTTGTTCAGTGTTCCCACGAGGGTTTTGTTCCTTTGCTTTTTAGCTGTTTAGCTAATTTTACTGAAGTAAAATAATTATGGGTTGTAACATTGCAACCTTTTTTCAAAAACGGGTCCAATAACTTCATTACCACATGGTCACTAAACGGTCCTCAGCACGGTGTGTGTCATCTTTGCCTAGATAAGGGAAGCCATTTGCCAGATTTTTTGCTCTCCTTATCAACAGCTAGCCAATATTTGTGGCCATATTTATCTGGTTTGGAAGGGCATGTACTGCGTTAATGACACCTAGTTTTGCTTGGGAAAAGTTGCTCATCCACCGTTATGTATGGGCCAGGTTTGTAACACGCAATACAATTTTTCAATAAACCTGTCCCACACAGTAAAAATAGAGCAAACTTGTCCGTTTGCAGTCTCTCCGATCGAGTAGATTTCTCATCAAATCTGGAGAAACCTCATAATTTCAACAAAGCGGTCCCTAGACATTGTCGCTTTGCAAAACGGTATTCCCCAGTCATTACACCAAATACTGCTAATCGAGTGACGGTTCGTGCCAGATATTCCACGAGCATAGAATATCGCAATGAATGCATCTAGCTCCTCATCAGATAGAGTAAACTGTAAATTATTGTTCCTGCATGCTTTCTGCAAGCGTACAGTTCTTTATATGTGTCAATATATATGAATCAAAAATTAGCATAAGATAAGAGCCTAGAGTAAACAAGCTATTTTGTTCAGCATTACACAGTAATACAAGCAGGTAAAACACAAGGAAAATGTGAAAAGTTGACATGTAAATTGAACTACATCTATATGAACATCAGGGTAAATAAGACAGAGTGAAAAAAATTATGCACAAAACTTTATAGCAACATTTAGTGACAAAAGGACCTCAAAATATAGTAGGAGTCAAAATGACTCCCTTCAGTAGTTCTTGGTAAATTTTGAAAAAAACGCGCAAATTTTTCACCAAAATTATTTATTCTCACAAAATCTTTTTTCACATCATATTGAGGAAAAGTCACCGAGTTTCAAGCCGGAATTCTGAAAAATGTAGTCACAAAAGAGAAATAAAAAACGAAAGGAGTCAAAATGACTCCATCAGTAGTTCTAGTGTTAACATGGCATGTTACTAATGAACTTCACCTGATGTGATAACATAACATGTGCTAGCATAACATGTGTGCAAACTACTGAACATATAAAACACCATATATCAGTGAAAAACCAAGCGAAACCACAGTGCTGTGAACCACAGAATGTGCAGCAGTGACCTGAAAAGAACTACCTGGGAGCCTGTTGGTGAGGCAGATGGTCTGGAAAACGCGCCCCGACGCGCGTTTCGGAACTATATTCCTTCGTCAGGGGGATATCTTTAGGTGTAGTTAGTTTCTCAGGCTGTGACGAGGCGTCTAGGACCAACGAGGAACGCTCCCACGGCTCCTCTAGTTGTGGTGGTTAGTCAGGGTACTGCAATCTCATAGATTCCAACTTCTCTGGTGTATTGCCTTTTTTACCTGCACTCCTCAGCTACCGAAACATAACAGTAGTCAGTGATAACGGCCGTAATTTTGTGGCAGCCATAGCCCTGGCAAAACTCAGACACATACCTTGCCTGGCTCACACCTTGAACCTGGTGGCGCAGTGCTTCATAAATAATTATCCAGAGTTACCAGCCCTGCTCCATATGGTGCGAAGACTGTGCTCGCACATCCGTCACTCGCCCCACACTCCAGTCATTTGCAGAGGCTGCAGCTATCACTCCACTTGCCCAAGCACCGCCTAATCATAGACAATGCAACAAGGTGGAACGCCACCATGCACATGGTTGAGAGGCTGTGCGAACAGAGCAGGCTGTAATGCATTTGTGGGAGGATCCACAGGAAGGCAGTTTGAGGGCGGACATGGAGTTGTCGGGTGTGCAGTGGTCAAAGCTGAAAGACCTCTGTAAAGTCCTTCAGTGTTTTGAGGAATGCACACGGCTGGTAAGCGCAGACGACGCCATCATAAGCATAAGCATCCCACTTATGCGTCTGCTCATGCAAACTTTGACGCACATTAAGGATTCAGGCGTCTTCAGCGGAGGAGGAGGGAAGCCTTCTTGACAGTCAGGCATTGTCTGCTCAGAGAACTGTCCTGGACGAGGTGGAGGAAGAAGAGGAAGAGTAGGAGGATGAGGTTGAGGGGGATGATTATTTTGGGGAAGATGATGCTTCTCAGGGGGCAAGAGAAAATGTTGGCTTGCCAAGGTCAGGCACAGGGTTTGTGCGTGAATGGAGGGATGTGGATTTGGCAGAAAGTGCTCATCCACCCACCACTGGCAGTGCATCACTGACACCTGGAACATTGGCCCACATGTGTGATTGTCTTGCGGATCCTAAAAAGGACCCCCGCATTGCCAAAATTATGAAGGATGACGACTACTGGTTGGCCAGAATCCTCGATCCACGCTATAAAGAATGTAGAATGTAGAATGTAAGTCCGCAAGGACAGGGTCCTCTCCCCTCTGTACCAGTCTGTCATTGCTAATTTGTTTACTGTAAACGATATCTATAACTTTGTATGTAACCCCTTCTCATGTACAGCACCATGGAATTAATGGCGCTATATAAATAAATAATAATAATAATAATAAAGGAAAATTACAGAACATCATGCCACAGGAGAACCCAGAGCTAATATTGGCGAACAAACAAGCAACTCTGGTGAACCGTTTGTTAGAGACATTCCCAGCCCACAGCAGCGGTGCAGGTTCTACCACGAGCCGTACTGGGCCAAATGGAAGAGTTGTTCGTGGTGCACACAGCCGAAGTGGCGTTGGAGACAGCGGTTTCATGACCATGTTGTGGACTGATTTATCGAGTAACGCTCACACGTCTGGTAATACTGAATCGATTGTAATAATACTGTATGGAGGACTATACTGTCCGTTTTTTGAGCTATTGTAGAATTTAAAATAGATATCAGTCATGTAATGTAAGAAGTGAAATATTTGGCATTGTACTATACTTATATTTCTCTGCCGTATCGGAGCATCATGAATTGTGGTATGTGTTAAAGGGGCCCACTGAGACTCTTTGGCCCCGGGGCCCACGAAAACCTGGAGTGAGCACTGCCCCCTCCACAACTTTAGCCAAATAACCCCCAGTTTTCAATGTGTTACTATTATTATAAAGTTAATTAAGGTTGCCAAGCTTTAGTAATAAGAATTGATGTAGTTGGCATTGAAATGGGCACTGTAGGTGTGTTTACTGTCTGCCACTCCCTGCCGACTTTTATTCCCCATTGACTTGCATTGGGGTCAGATTTTCGACTCCGAACCGACCATTTCCATTAGTCGGCCGACTTCGTTCGACTTGACTTTTGAGAAAGTCTGGTTTCACGAAACCTGACTCGACCCGAAAAACGGGAAAGTCGCTCATCTCTAATCCAAATGATAGTATTCAAATCACAAAAGAAAGAATAGATATATACACATAGAATACATATATAAATATATATGTCATTGAGAAATATACTGTATATATACATATATTTATAGTTCATACACTTCTACATAGTATAATAGCCGCTAATTCAATTGCCTGTTTCTGTAAATTATTACAGAACCCGGCATGAAATGACATATGGTTTACATACAGTTAACCATGTCATTTCATGTAGTTTGATATATGGTTTTCACTAACAATTACATGAGTATATGTGTGCAAAATGTCATACATGTAGGGGTTAATTAAATGTGTAAATTGTTGAAAAAAAATGCGTGTGCTCCGCGGTATTTTCTCCACCAGACAGGGAAAGCTAGTGAGTGGGAGCAGATAATAATAGCCTAGGGAGGGTGCATTTTTTTTGTGCACCCCCCGGCTACTAACATCTGCCCCCAGCCACCCCAGAAAAGGCACATCTATGATTAGATGCGCCTTTTCTGGCACTTAGCCCGTCTATTCCCATTGCCCTGTAGCGGTGGCTAATGGGTTAATAATGGGTTAAGGCCACCTTGCTATTGAAAAGTGACTTTAAGCAAGGTTAATAATTGAGAGTTGTCAATTAGACAACTCTCAATTATTAATCCTATTGTATGAAATGAAAAAAAATACACACACATTAATTAAAAATCATTTTAACCCCTTCCCGACCCATGACGCCTACGTAGGCGTCATGAAAACCAGTGGCATCCCGACCCATGACGCCTACATAGGCGTCATGCTATAAATCATGTTCCTGTGGGTTGGGTGACCGGGGTCACTGAAAGGTCACCCGACCCGCAGTAACAAGACCCTTTGTGCATCACCACAGTGGGGGTGGCTTAACCCCCACATGGCTACGATCGCTCTGATTGGCTGTTAAAAGCGAAACAGCCAATCATACCGATTTGTAATATTTCATCAATGAAATTTGGTGAAATATTACAATCCAGCCATGGCCGATGCTGCAATAGCATCTACCATGGCTGGACACCGAGTTCCCACCATCCCCACACCGAGTGACGGCGGTGATCGGCCGCCGCCACCGATTCATGGCGGCGAACGTTCACAGCCGTTACTATCTGCTGCCCTGCGCTCCTGTCCTCTCCCCTCCGCTCCGTCCACTCCCCCCACCTTCCGATCACCCCCATCAGCTGTTCTTACCGCCCCCGGTCTTCTGGTGCCGTGGATCCGTCCAGCATCTGTCCGGGATTCTTCATGGCGCCGCCATTATGACAAATGGCGGGCCATGCGCAGTGCGCCCGGAGCATCGCAGTGCGCCTTCCATAGTTCATAAATTTATTTTGATCACTGTGATAAACTCTCACAGTGATCAAAATAAAAAAAAGTAAACAAAAGCCCCCTTTATCACCCCCATATTTAGGGACAAAAAATAAAATAACAATTTTTTTTATTCTATCAGGGTTAGAATTACAGTTAGCGTTAGGTTATGGTTAGGGTTAGCCTTAGGGTTAGGTTAGGGTTAGCCTTAGGGTTAGGGTTAGCATTAGGGTTAGGCTGAATTTAATCGCATTATGGCAGTCCGTTAGACGGACTGGTTACACCACGGTATAACGAGGTGTAACGCAGTCGTTAACGCTGCCATTCACCCCATTTGAGGGCACACCGCGAACGCATGCTGTAAAGCGTGCGGTCATTCAGTGACGGAGCCTCGGACGCGGGCTGCAGCGTCTGGGCTCCGTCACCGCTAGCGCAGATGAATCATATGCTGATTCCTCTGCGCTAGCGGGTATAGCATAACGCGATTGCGTTATGCTACACCGTTACCAGCCCGTCAACACTATGTGTTGAACGGGCTGGTAAAACATAATGTGAACCTAGCCTTTAGCATTAGGGTTAGAATTTGAGTTAGGGTTAGAATTAGGGTTATGGTTAGAATTAGGGCTAGGGTTGGAATTTGGGTTACGGTTGGAATTAGGGTTACGGTTAGAATTAGGGTTATGGTTGGGGTTAGCATTGGGGTTAGGATTAGGTTAGGCTTGTGGTTAGGGTTATGGTTAGGGTTGGGATTATGGTTAGGTGTGTGCTGGGGTTAGTGTTATGTTTAGGGTTTGGATTAGGGTTAGGGTGTGTAGGGGTTAGGGTTGTAGTTAGGGGTGTGTTGGGTTAGGGTTGGAGTTAGAATTTTTCCACTATTTAGGCACATCAGGGGGTCTCCAAACGCGACATGGCGCCTCTATTGATTCCTGCAAATTTTGCGTTCAAAAAGTCAAACAGTGCTCCCTTTATTCCGAAACCCCGACGTGTGCCCAAACAGTGGTTTTACCCCCACATATGGGGTATCAGCGTACTCAGGAAAAATTGCACAACAACTTTGGGGGTCTAATTTCTCCTGTTATCCTAGAGAAAAAAAATTGGGGACTAAAAGATCATGCTTGTGGAAAAAAAATGATTTTTTATTTTCACGGCTCTGCGTTATAAACTTCTGTGAAGAACTTGGAGATTCAAAGTGCTCACCACACACATCTAGAGGAGTTCCTTGGGGGATCTAGTTTCCAAAATGGGGTCACTTGGGGGGGTTCTACTGTTTAGGCACATCATGGGCTCTGCAAGCGTAACATGATGCCCGCAGACCATTCCATCAAGTTGGTATTACAAAACATATCAAAAAACTGACCGGCACATCCAAACATAGATTCAGTGTGAACAGGTGCTAAACCTAGAGTCACCAACTCATATACATACAAGAGAAAAAGTTTTTTGATATGTATTCATTTACCTTCTACCTGAGCACTCCACCTGGTGGCCACAGGCTTTTTAATTACAACAGGTTTGTCACCCCTCCACAGAGATGTAGATTTTAGTCTGAAGAAGGATTCGTACGTTCCCATGCAGACAGACTTTTCTAAGCGAGGATAGGCATTAGTTAGGACCTGATATACGAGAAGAGCCTTGACGTGGCTATCAGGCTCACATAATTTGGCCATCTTATGCGCTAAGACTTCTCAATTTTTCATATTTCTAAGGTAATGATGCAATTCATTTTTCATATTTTTCATATTTCGTGTTTGCAAGCTAAGCGCTACAGTGTATTACAAAACGTCACTACTTCCCTTCCGAGCCCCCACGTGTGCCCAAACAGTGGTTCCCCCCCACATATAGGGTACCAGCGTACTCAGGACAAACAGGACAACAACTTTTGAGGTCCAATTTCTCCTGTTACCCTTGTGAAAATAAAAAATTGTGGGCTAAAAAATCATTTTTTGAGGAAAAAAAATAATTTTTTATTTTCATGGCTCTGGTTTATAAACTTCTGTGAAGCATTTGGGGTTCAAAGTGCTCACTACACATCTAGATAAGTTCCTTGCGGGGTCTAGTTTCCAAAATGGGATCACTTGTGGGGAGTTTCTACTGTTTAGGCACATCAGGGGCTCTGCAAACGTAACATGACGCCCGCAGACCATTCCATCAAGCCGGCATTTCAAAACGTCACTACTTCCCTTCCGAACCCCGACGTGTGCCCATACAGTTGTTTTCTCCAACATATGGGATATCAGCGTACTCAGACAAATTGGACAACAACTTTTGGGGTCTAATTTCTACTGTTAGCCTTGGGAAAATAAAAAAATTGGGGACTAAAATATCATGTTTGTGGAAAAAATATGATTTTTTTATTTTCATGCCCAGGGCGTTATAAACTTGTGTAGCCCTTGGGGATTCAAAGTGCTCACCACACATCTAGATAAGTTCCTTGCGGGGTCTAGTTTCCAAAATGGGTCACTTGTGGGGAGTTTCTACTGTTTAGGCACATCAGGGACTCTGCAAACGTAACATGACGCCTGCAGACCATTCCATCAAGTCGGCATTTCAAAACGTCACTATTTCCCTTCCGAGCCCCGACGTGTGCCCATAAAGTTGTTTTCCTCCAACACATGTGATATCAGCGTACTCAGGACAAATTGGACAACAACTTTTGGGGTCTAATTTCTACTGTTAGCCTTGGGAAAATAAAAAAATCGGGGACTAAAAGATCATATTTGTGGAAAAAATATGATTTTTTTATTTTTCATGCCCGGGAGTTATAAACTTGGTAGCCCTTGGGGATTCAAAGTGCTCACCACACATCTAGATAAGTTCCTTGCGGGTATAGTTTCCAAAATGGGGTCACTTGTGGGGAGTTTCTACTGTTTAGGCACATCAGGGGCTCTGCAAACGTAACATGACGCCTGCAGACCATTCCATCAAGTCGGCATTTCAAAACATCACTACTTCCCTTCCGAGCCCCAACGTGTGACCGAACAGTGGTTCCCCCCACATATGGGGTACCAGTGTACTCAGGACAAACTGTACAAGAACTTTTGGGGTCCAATTTCTCCTGTTACTCTTGTGAAAATAAAAAATTGCGGGTTAAAAAAATCAGTTTTTGAAGAAAAAAATTATTTTTTATTTTCACAGCTCTGCATTATAAATTTCTGTGAAGCACGTGGGGGTTCAAGGTGCTCACCACACATCTGGATAAGTTTCTTGGGGGGTCTAGTTTCCAAAATGGAGTCACTTGTGGGGGTTTCTTACTGTTTAGGCACATCAGGGACTCAAACATAACAAGATGCCCGCAGACCATTCCATGAAGTTGGCATTTCAAAGCGTCACTACATCCCTTCCGAGCCCTGACGTGTGCCCAAACAGTGGTTCCTCCCTCTGACGTCACTGATGCTGTGCGGAGTCCCCGGCTGACCTGAAGTGAACTGATTACCGTGGGAAACAATCAATTAAGCTTCCCAGCTAATCACTTCCTCTCCTGTCAGCC
>JARQOD010012958.1:0-11706 GCA_033576555.1 Oophaga sylvatica | reverse complement strand
CAGTGACCCAGAAAAGAGGGAGCCCAGAAGTCAGTGACCCAGAAAAGAGGGAGCCCAGAAGTCAGTGACCCAGAAAAGAGGGAGCCAGAAGTCAGTGACCCCAGAAAAGGAGGGAGCCCAGAAGTCAGTGACCCCAGAAAAGAGGGAGCCCAGAAGTCAGTGACCCCAGAAAAGAGGAGCCCAGAAGTCAGTGACCCAGAAAAGAGGGAGCCAGAAGTCAGTGACCCCAGAAAAAGAGGGAGCCAGAAGTCAGTGACCCAGAAAAGAGAGGAGCCAGAAGTCAGTGACCCCAGAAAAGAGGGAGCCCAGAAGTCAGTGACCCCAGAAAGAGGGAGCCCAGAAGTCAGTGACCCCAGAAAAGAGGGAGCCCAGAAGTCAGTGACCCCAGAAAAGAGGGAGCCCAGAAGTCAGTGACCCCAGAAAAGAGGGAGCCAGAAGTCAGTGACCCCAGAAAAGAGGGAGCCCAGAAGTCAGTGACCCCAGAAAAGAGGGAGCCCAGAAGTCAGTGACCCCAGAAAAGAGGGAGCCAGAAGTCAGTGACCCCAGAAAAGAGGGAGCCCAGAAGTCAGTGACCCCAGAAAAGAGGGAGCCCAGAAGTCAGTGACCCAGAAAAGAGGGAGCCCAGAAGTCAGTGACCCAGAAAAGAGGGAGCCAGAAGTCAGCACCCAGAAAGAGGGAGTCAGAATGTCAGTGACCCCAGAAAGAGAGGAGCCCAGAAGTCAGTGACCCCAGAAAAGAGGGAGCCCAGAAGTCAGTGACCCAGAAAAGAGGGAGCCAGAAGTCAGTGACCCAGAAAAGAGGAGCCAGAAGTCAGTGACCCCAGAAAAGAGGGAGCCCAGAAGTCAGTGACCCAGAAAGAGGAGCCAGAAGTCAGTGACCCCAGAAAAGAGGAGCCCAGAAGTCAGTGACCCCAGAAAAGAGGGAGCCAGAAGTCAGTGACCCCAGAAAAGAGGGAGCCCAGAAGTCAGTGACCCCAGAAAGAGGGAGCCCAGAAGTCAGTGACCCCAGAAAAGAGGGAGCCCAGAAGTCAGTGACCCCAGAAAAGAGGGAGCCCAGAAGTCAGTGATCCCCAGAGAAAGTAGGCGAGAGAGCCCAGAAGTCAGTGACCCCAGAAAAGAGGGAGCCCAGAAGTCAGTGACCCCAGAAAAGAGGGAGCCAGAAGTCAGTGACCCCAGAAAAGAGGGAGCCCAGAAGTCAGTGACCCCAGAAAAGAGGGAGCCCAGAAGTCAGTGACCCCAGAAAAGAGGGAGCCCAGAAGTCAGTGACCCAGAAAAGAGGAGCCCAGAAGTCAGGACCCAGAAAAGAGGGAGCCCAGAAGTCAGTGACCCCAGAAAAGAGGAAGACCCGAAGTCAGTGACCCAGAAAAGGGGAGCCCAGAAGTAGTGACCCCAGGAAAAGAGGAGCCCAGAATCAGTGACCCAGAAAAGAGGGAGCCCAGAAGTCAGTGACCCAGAAAAGAGGGAGGTCCCAGAAGTCAGGACCCAGAAAAGAGGGACCCAGAAGTCAGTGACCACAGAAAAGGGGAGCCCACAATTCAGTGACCCAGAAAAGGGAGCCCAGAAGTCAGTCACACCAGAAAAGAGGAAGCACAGAAGTCAGTGACCCAGAAAGAGGAAGCCCAGAAATCAGTGACCCCAGAAAAGCGGGAGCCCAGAAGTCAGTCACCCCAGAAAAGAGGGAGCCCAGAAATCAGTGGCCCCAGAAAAGCGGGAGCCCAGAAGTCAGCCACCCCAGAAAAGAGGGAGCTCAGAAGTCAGTGACCCCAGAAAAGAGGAAGCCCAGAAGTCAGTCACCCCAGAAAAAAGGGAGCCCAGAAGTCAGCGACGCTAGAAAACAGGGAGCCTGGAAAAGAGGGAGCCTAGAAGTCTGTGATCCCAGAAAAGAGGGAGCCCAGAAGTCAGTCACCCAGAAAAAAGGGAGCCCAGAAGTCAGCGACGCTAAAAAAGAGGGAGCCCAGATGTCAGTGACCACAGAAAAGAGGGAGCCCACAATTCAGTGACCCCAGAAAAAAGGGAGCCCAGAAGTCAGCGACGCTAGAAAAGAGGGAGCCCAGAAGTCAGTGACCCCAGAAAAAGGGAGCCCAGAAGTCAGCGACGCTAGAAAAGAGGGAGCCCAGAAGTCAGTGACCCCAGAAAAGAGGGAACCCAGAAGTTAGTGACCCCACAAAAGAATGAGCCCAGAAGTCAGTGATCCCAGAAAAGATGGAGCCCAGAAGTTAGTGACCCCAGAAAAGAGGAAGCCCAGAAGTCAGTGACCCCAGAAAAGAGGAGCCAACAATTCAGTGACCCCAGAAAAGAGGGAGCCCAGAAGTGAGTGACCCCAGAAAAGAGGGAGCCAAGAAGTTAGTGACCCCAGAAAAGAGGGAGCCCAGAAGTCAGTGACCCCAGAAAAGAGGGACCCAAGAAGTTAGTGACCCCAGAAAAGAGAGAGCCCAGAAGTCAGTGACCCCAGAAAAGAGGGAGCCCAGAAGTCAGTGACCAAAGAAAAAAAGGGAGCCCAGAAGTCAGTCACCCCAGAAGAAAGGGAGCCCAGAAGTCAGCGACGCTAGAAAGGAGGGAGCCTGAAAAAGAGGGAGCCCAAATGTAATGTATGTAGTACAGTTCATATAGCGTCTTGTGCTTGGGTGCGATGAAAACACAGGAGTCACAGGTTTGATATAGAAAAGTCCTGTATTACTTCATACAAGTTGGCAGAAATAGTCACACAGTTTGCAGACACAGAAACAGGATACACAGCAGGCCAGAGTAATCCAAGCTCAGCAATCACTCTCCAATACAGATTCAGGATCTTCTTCTCTGTTACCGTAAGTCCATGCAAACGTGGGTCTTTCAAAGAGCAGGGTTCAGAGTCCACAAGTGCTTTAGAGTTCCTCAGTAGGAATAGCTGGAGTACAAGGTCCAAGGCTTACAGGAGTCAAGTCACAGGTTCACTGCAGGCTAGATTCTGAAGCACTGATTGCTCAGCTGTGGCTGCTTAAGAAGCAAAGGAGAGAATCAGGGCAGGAACATGCAAGCTGGAAACTCCATTTTGACTGAGGGCAAGATAGCTGCAGCAAGACAGAAAGTAAAATGGCTGACGAACAAACTGAGTTTCAGGAATATATACATAGAACCTTACACCAAAAGTCAGTGACCTTAGAAAAGAGGGAACCCAGAAGTCTGTGACCCAGAAAAGAGGGAGACCAGAAGTAATTCTCCCCAAAAAGAGGGAGCCGAGAAGTCTGTGACCCCAAAAAAAAAGGGAACCCAGAAGTCAGTCACTTCAAAAAAGAGGGAGCCCAGAAGTCAGTGATGCTAGCAAATAGGGAGCCCAGGAAAGAGGGATCCCATAAGTTAGTGTTCTCAGAAAAGAGGGAGCCCAGGAGTCAGTCACCCCAGAAAAGAGGGAGCCCAGAATTCAGCGATGCTAGAAAAGAGGGAGCCCAGAAAATAGGGAGCCCAGAAGTCAGTGACCCCAGATGAGAGCCCAGAAGTCAGTCACCTCAAAAAAGATGGAGCCCAGAAGTCAGCGATGCTAGAAAAGAGGGAGCCGAGTAGTCAGTTACCCCAGAAAAGAGGGAGCCCAGAAGTCAGTCACCGCAGAAAAGAGGAAGCCCAGAAGTCAGCGATGCTAGAAAAGAGGGAGACCAGAAAAGGGGGAGCCCAGAAGTCAGCGATGCTAGAAAACAGGGAGACCAGAAAAGAGGGAGCCCAGAAGTCAGTCACCCCAGAAAAGAGGGAGCCCAGAAGTCAGTCACCGCAGAAAAGAGGGAGCCCAGAAGTCAGTGACGCTAGAAAAGAGGGAGACCAGAAAAGAAGGAGCCCCGGAGTCAGCGACGCTAAAAAAGAGGGAGACCAGAAAAGAGTTAGCCCAGATGTCAGCGATGCTGGAAAAGAGGGAGACCAGAAGTCAGTGACCCCAGAAAAGAGGGAGCCCAGAAGTCAGTAACCCCAGAAAAGAGGGAACCCAGAAGTCAGTCACCTCAAAAAAGAGGGAACCCAGAAGTCAGCAATGCTAGAAAAGAGGAAGCCCAGAAAAGTAGGAGCCCAGAAGTCAGTGACCCCAGAAAAAAGGGAGCCCAGAAGTCAGTCACCACAGAAAAAAGGGAGCCCAGAAGTCAGTCACCCCAGAAAAAAGGGAGCCCAGAAGTCAGTCACCCCAGAAAAAAGGGAGCCCAGAAGTCAGCGACGCTAGAAAAGAGGAAGCCCAGAAAAGTAGGAGCCCAGAAGTCAGTCACCCCAGAAAAAAGGGAGCCCAGAAGTCAGTCACCACAGAAAAAAGGGAGCCCAGAAGTCAGTCACCCCAGAAAAAAGGGAGCCCAGAAGTCAGCGACGCTAGAAAAGAGGGAGCCCGGAAAAGAGGGAACCCAGAAGTCAGTCACCTAAAAAAAGAGGAGCCCAGAAGTCAGCGATGCTAGCAAATAGGGAGCCCAGGAAAGAGGGATCCCAGAAGTTAGTGACCCGAGAAGAGAGACTAGAAGTCAGTGACCCCAGAAAAGAGGGAGCCCAGAAGTCAGTCACACAGAAAAAAGGGAACCCAGAAGTCAGTCACCTCAAAAACGAGGGAGCCCAGAAGTCAGCAATGCTAGAAAAGAGGGAGCCAATGAGTCAGTCACCCCAGAAAAGAAGGAGCCCAGAAGCCAGTGACACTAGAAAAGAGGAGCCGAGAAAAGAGGGAGCACAGAAGTCTGTGACCCCAGAAAACAGGGAGCCCAGAAGTCAGCAACGCTAGAAAAG
Organism: Oophaga sylvatica; assembly: GCA_033576555.1. Lineage (NCBI taxonomy): Eukaryota > Metazoa > Chordata > Amphibia > Anura > Dendrobatidae > Oophaga > Oophaga sylvatica. The sequence continues at coordinate 6,991 of JARQOD010012958.1, read as the reverse complement.
GGAGAGCCTGGAAAAGAGGGAGTCCAGAAGTTTGTGACCACAGAAAAGAGGAAGCCCAGAAGTCAGTCACCCCAGAAAAAAGGGAGTCCAGAAGTCAGCGACCCCAGAAAAAAGGGAGCCCAGAAGTCAGTCACCCCAGAAATCAGTGACCCCAGAAAAAAGGGAGCCCAGAAGTCAGTGACCCAAGAAAAGAGGGAGCCCAGAAGTCAGTCACCCCAGAAGTCAGCGACTCCAGAGAAAAGGGAGCCCAGAAGTCAGGGACCCCATAAAAAAGGAAGTCCAGAAGTCAGTGACCCCAGAAAAGAGGGAGCCCAGATGTCAGTGACCCCAGGAAAAAGGGGGCCAAAAGTCAGTGACCCTAGAAAAGAGGGAAACCAGAAGACAGTCAGTCCAGAAAAGAGGGCGCCCAGAAGTCAGTGACACTAGGAAAAAGGGAGCCCAGAAGTCAGTGACCCCAGAAAAGAGGATGCCCAGCAGTCAGTCAGTCATCCCATAAAAGTGGGAGCCCAGAAGTCAGCAACCCCAGGAAAGAGGGAGCCCAGAAGTCAGCAACCCCAGGAAAGAGGGAGCCCAGAAGTCAGTGACCCCAGGAAAGAGGGAGCCCAGAAGTCAGTGACCCCAGAAAAGAGGAAGCCAAGAAGTCAGTGACCCCAGAAAAGAGAGACCAGAGAAGTCAGTGACCCTACAATTCAGTGACCCCAAAAGTGTGACCCAAGAAGTCAGTGACTCCAGAATCCAGTGACCCCAGAAAAGATACACCCCAGAGGTCAGTGACCCTACAAAAGAGGTACTCCAGAATTCAGTGACCACAGAAAAGATACACCCCAGAAGTCAGTGACCCTACAAAAGAGGTACCCCAGGAGTCAGTGACCCCTTGCTGAGCAGAGGTCTCTGCTTCTCCCTACAGGGATCTGGTCTTTGACGTACGAGGAGGAATTCACTTGCCCTCTCTATGTGACGGCGACTCGTGGCTACACAGACTGCCTCCGGCTCCTGCTCCAGAGAGGGGCAGATGTGGATTTTGCTCCAGGTGGGGAGAGCGCTCTGCATGGTGCCTGTGCAAACGGCCACAACCAGTGTGTGCAGCTCCTACTGAGACACGGCGCCAACCCCAACATGGCATCCCAAGATGGCTTCTACCCACTGCACCACTGCAAGACACCACAGTCATATCAGTAAGTCCCAACACGGCTCTAGCACTCCTATGTAACACCACAAATAACACAAAGTAGATGTCACTGACAGTCCCATGTAACAACACAGATATTACATAGATGTCTCCAGCAGTCCTATGTAATACCCAGATATCACATAATAGATGTTACCTGCAGTCCCATGTAACACGGTATTACACACAGCATGCTGTCGCCTGCAGTCCCATGTAAGTGCAGTAGGTGATCTGCTGGTCCTGTCTTACAGATGCGCTCGGCTGCTTCTACAGTACGGAGCCCACGTGGCTGCCCTGTCAGAGGATGAGGCCCTCTCCCCTCTGCACGTGGCGGCCGGCCTTGGATTGGTGGAGCACGTGGAGCTGTACCTGCGTTATGGTGCCACTGTGGATAAGAGAGATGTCCATGGGGAGACGCCATTGAGCGCTGCCTGCAGTCACCCCCAGAGCTGCGAGCAGTTGGACCTGTACTATAAAGTGTGCCAGCGGCTCATCGACGGCGGCGCTGACATCCACACCCGCGACAACGACCAGCAAAGCCCCCTGCACCTGGCCTGTAAGAGTGCCAACCCCCAGAGCGTGGAGCTGCTCCTGGAGCGCGGGGCGGAGGTGAACGCCATGAGCTACAGCGGGAACACTGCCATGCAGAACATCCTACAGGTGACGGCCTACAAGCGGCAGAACCGGCCGGAGCTCATAGTGCGGGCACTGCTGAATCATGGCGCCATCCGCGTGTGGCCGGGAGCCCTCAGCAAGGTAACACGTGTACCACCTCACCTGTGTGGTAAAGTGTGGAGGAGCAGAAACAATCCGAATATCGACTAACCCTTCCCTATTATTACCATTAGAATGGATCACATGCTGAGGCATTATCAGCGACATGTCCCATCGTCCCGTCAGCCATATGTCTCGTCCATATGTAGGAAACACAACCAGGGGTCATGCAGACCCCACGTCTGTCACCGTTTGTCAGGGACGAGACTCCGCTGCTTCCAATTGTCAGGACAATTAACTCCCAACATTTCTGTCAGGGACAGAGGGGCCACATTTTTAGACCATGACCCCACCACACTCATGTCTTCACCACCACACCCACGTCCATGCCCAAACCACATCCATGACCACGCCCCAGTCAACATGACCACGCCCCACCACACCCATGCCCATCCCCCAACTACAACCATGTCCATGCCCCCCACACCTATTTAGCATTGCCAATCATCACACTGTTTTATGAACCATAATCAAAAACAGAAAATATAAACATTTATTTCCAAAAAGTAATAAATTATAGTATAAATGTAGCCAAATCAGATCTCTCCTACTTTGCACTGACGAGGACCAACAGTCCGAAACACTGTGTCTGCAAATGGAGAATCTGATTTGGCTTTTATCCTAAGTCATATTACAAGACTCGTTAAAGGGTTGATTGTGACTTGTAGGATCGCTACTTCCAATAGGTGGCGCTATAGAGTACAAGTCCTCTTTGTTTGAAGAGGCAATTTGCAGTATAAATGTAAACTTTGTTGTTATTTATAAATAAGAATATTTTACACTACACCCGATTTGACAACTAAATCTGAACAGCCGCACATCACATGACAGATGAGAATATTCTGCTCTATGTAACAGCCCACATCACAGGACAGATGAGAATATTCTGCTCTATGTAACAGCCGCACATTACAGGACAGATGAGAATATTCTGCTCTATGTAACAGCCGCACATCACATGACAGATGAGAATATTCTGCTCTATGTAACAGCGCACATCACATGACAGATGAGAATATTCTGCTCTATGTAACAGCCCACATCACATGACAGATGAGAATATTCTGCTCTATGTAACATGCGCACATCACTGACAGTAGATATTCTGCTCTATGTAACAGCCCACATCACATACAGATGAGAATATTCTCTTATGTAATAGCCGCACATCACATGACCTAACGCGACCACATGCGATGGAATATCGCCAGTTGCCGCCTCACAGAAGTGGAATCTCTTGTAAAGCAAACAACCGATAATATTCCATTAAACCATAGAATAGAATCTGCTCATAAGCCATGTCCATCGCCTCAGACAGATGTTTCCTATTAAACAACAGGAATTGCAGACCCACCTGTTCCCGCGTCCAGACGAGAATCGCTCTTAAGCCCACATACTGAAATTCTGTCAGAGCCACATCAGACAATAAAATTCTTAACCATCAGGCAAAAAATTCCATGAACAGCCCGCAATGAACTTCCACAAGACATGAATATCTGCTTGTAGCGCCCCACATGAATCCTCTTGTAACAATCACAGAAATGAAATTTTCATGAAAACATACACGTGAATATCTCCCACATCACGACGAGGACTCTATACCACACACGGACAGATGAGAATATTGTCTTTAAAGCACAACAAAATGATTCTGCATGTAACACCGCAATACGCAAGAGATATTGTCATTAAAGCAATCAGAATAAATTTTGTTATGTAACAGAATAATACAGATAGAATTTGCTCTATAACCACATCACATAGTGGAATTCTGCTCTATGTAAAGCAATCCAGAATGAAATATCTGCTTATTACACGCACATCACAGACAGATAGATATTCTGCTCTATGTAAAGCCGCACACACAGACAGATGAGAATATTCTGCTCTATGTAACACCGCACATCACAGACAGATGAGAATATTCTGCTCTATGAACACCGCACATCACAGACAGATGAAATATTCTCTCTATGTAAGCCACATCACAGACAGATGAGAATATTCTGCCTATGTACAGCCGCACATCACAGACAGATGAGAATATTCTGCTCTATGAACACCGCACACACAGGACAGATGAGAATATTCTGCTCTAGAACAGCGCACATCACAGACAATGAGAATATTGCTCTATGTAACAGCGCACATCCAGGACAGATGAGAATATTTGCTCTATGTAACAGGCACATCACAGACAGATGAGATATTCTGCTCTATGTAACAGCCGCACATCACAGGACAGATGAGAAATTTGCTCTATTAACGCCGCACATCACAGGCAGATGAGAATATTCTGCTCTAGTAACGCGCACATCACAGACAGATGAGAATATTCTGCTCTATGTAACAGCGCACATCACAGACAGATAGATATCTGCTCTATGTAACACCGCACATCACAGACAGATGAGAATATTCTGCCTATGTAACAGCCGCACATCACAGACAGATGAGAAATTCTGCTCTATGTAACAGTGCAATCACAGACAATGAGAATATTCTGCTCTATTAACAGCCGCACATCACAGACAGATGAAATATTCGCTCTATGTAACAGCCAATCACAGACAGAGGAATATCTGCCTTGAACAGCGCACATCACATGCGTGAGATACTGCCTATGTAACACTGCCATCACAGGACAGATAAAATTCGTTATGTACACCACATCACAGAAGATGAAAATTCTGCTCTATGAACAGCGCACTCCGACATGAATATTCTGCTCTATGTAAGCGCACACACAACAGATGGAATATTCTGCTCTATGTAACACCGCACTCACGACAGATGAGAAATCTGCTCTATGTAACAGACTGCACATTCACAGGACAGATGAGAATATTTGCTCATGAACACTGCAATCACATGACAATACAATATTCTGCTCTATGAACAGACCGCACATCACATGACAGATGAGAATATTCTGCTATGTAACGCCGCACATCACATGACAGTGAATATTCCCTATGTAACAGCCCACATCCAGAGATGAATATTCTGCTCTATGTAACAGCGCAACAAACAGAAGTATAGAATTTCTGCTCATGTAAAAAATCTCAGTAAGATGAGAATAATCTGCTCTATGTAACAGCCGCACACACAGGACAGATGAGAATATTCTGCTCTATGTAACAGCCGACATCCATGTAAGGAATTCTGTCATGTAATCTGCAATCCACAGGACAGATGAGAATATTCTGCTCTATGTAACAGCGCAATCACATGACAGATGAGAATTCTGCTCTATGTAACACCGCACATCACAGGGACAATATTAATATTCACTCTATGTAAACGCCATCAGGACAGATGAATATTCTGCTAGTAACAGCCGCACATCACAGACAGATGAGAATATTCTGCTCTATGTAACAGCGCACATCACATGACAGATGAGAATATTCTCATTAACACCCAATCCAGAAGAAATTTCTCTTTAACACCCACAGACAGGGAATGCTTATGTACCGCAATCCGAGATGAATATTCATAACACGCACACACAGGCATGAGAAATTTGCTCTAGAACAGCACATCACAGCAATGGAATTTCTATTAACACACCACAGAAGATGATTTCTCTCATGTACCCGCAATCAAGACAGTAGAATATGCTTTGTAACGCACTCACAAAGTGAATTTCTAGTAACAGCCCACATACACAGTGAGTATTGCTCTATGTACAGCCGACATCACAGACAGTAGAATATTCGCTTATTAACAGCGCATCAGACGATAAAATTTTACACACATCACGAAATGAGAATATTCTTATGACCGAATCCAGAGATGGATATTGTCATGTAAGCGCACTCACAATGAGATATTCGTCATGTAACGACATCACGAGATAAAATTCTGCCTAACGCACATCACAGAAGATAGAATTGCTCTATTAACAGCGCACTCAAGAAGATGAATGCTAGTAAAGCCAATCAGACAGATGGAATTTTGCTTATACGCCGCACATCACGACAGATAAATTCTCTATTACAGCCGACATCACAGACAGAGAGATATCCTCTATGTAACAGCACATCAAGACAGATGAGAAATTCTGCTTATGTAACAGCCACATCACAACATGGAATTTGCTTAGAACCCGAATCACAGGACGATGAAATATTGCTTATGTACAGCCGACATCCAGACGTGAAATATTGTCTATGTAACACACCACAGACGATGAATTTCGCTCTATGTAACACGCACATCACAGGACAATGAAATATCTGCTTATGTAACGCACATCAGAATGAATATTTGCCTGTAACAGCACATCACAGACAGTGATATTTGTTATGTAACAGCGCACATCACAGACAGATAATATCTGTCTATGTAAATCACACCAGGACAGATGAATTCGTTATGTGTATGAACGACAACAGGACATAAAATCTGTCTATTTAACACGACATACAGACAGATGAGAATATTTGCTCTATGTAACACGACATAAGGAAGATAGAATATTCCTAAAGCAATACTGCTAATAACCACACATGAATGGAATTCTATGAAGACATTCCATGAAATAATCCGCTGAATTGCCTATAACAGCACACGGACAGATGAGAATATTTGCTCTGTAAACACCGCACATCACAGGACAGAGAATTTCGTCTATGTAACGCCATCACAGGAAGAGAATTTGCTCTTGTAACATCACACACAGACAAGAAATATTCTGCTTATGTAACAGCCCCTCAATCGACAGATGAGAATATTCTGCTCTATGTAACACCCATCACGCAATAACTGACAGCGAATATACATTAAAATCGCTCATCACCGCACAGATGAGATATTCTGTAGTAACGCCTCACAGGACAGATGAGAATTCTGCTATGTAACACCGCACACAGGACAGAATAAATTCTTTTGTACAGCCGCACCATCAATGAAATATATCATGTCGCCATAACGAAAGATGAATATTCTCTAGTAACCACAACAATGAAATATTCCTATGTACACATCACAGCACAGAGAGAATATTTGCTCTATGTAACAGCCGACAACAGAAGTGAGAATATT
>JARQOD010012957.1:0-17657 GCA_033576555.1 Oophaga sylvatica | reverse complement strand
ACTGTCGCCTGATTTTAGGCTTCTTTTAATGGAGTAGGCACGTCTGACATCTAAAAAATGGAAGGTTTCCTCTCCCTAGGATTTTGGGTTGCCACAAAAACGAGAGCAAAAATTATTTCCTGGTGAAATTTTGAATTGGCCTTCGGAAGGAAGGCCGGGTCAGTTCTTATGATTACTCTGTCATCCAGAAAGGTAGTATATGGGGGATTTACAGAGATAGCTTGCAGGTACGTCAAGATGAAGTCAGGGCAACTAGGAAAACTTTCTTCAGTGTCAAGGACTTTATTGAAATGGAAGTAAGAGGCTCAAACGGGGAAGAAGTTAGGGCATTTAACAATAAATTTAGATTCCTGGGAGCTACCTTAGGTAGTGATTTCGATGATCTGGCTGTAAAGGAGGCTCGAATGAATCTATACCCCCAAGGGTGATCAGCAAGTTTTTGGACAAACAAAGCACCCAGGGCAGAGACTTGCACTTTTAGGGTGCTAGTGGATAATCCTCTTTCTAGCCCCTTCTGGAGAAATTCTAGAATTTCCCTTACCAGGATTTCTTGGCTTGTCTCGGACAACTGTCGTCCTGAAAATTCCAGGAATTTTTCCCAAATTTTTTGGTATTTGTCTGACGTGACCTTTTTCCTGCTAGCGAGCAACGTGGTCACTAATGGGCCCGAGAATCCTTTTGCTAGTAGGAGTCCCCTCTCAAGTTCCAGGCGGTGAGATAGAGCCTGTGTACCTGAGGATGTTTTACTGGACCCTAGAGCAGGAGGTTTGGGATATCTGGAAGGATCCATGGGTCCGAGATAGACATGTGAATCATGCTCTTTTTGGCCAAAAGGGTGCGACAAGGATTATTCGTGTTTTGTCTTCCCGAATTTTCTTCAGGACTATTGGGATCAATGGGACCGGGGGAAACGCATACGCTAGACGAAACTTCCAGCAATGCAGCAGTGCATCTACTCCCTTGTGTGTTCTCTTGGATTAAGGGAGTGTTCTGCCCATCTGAGTACAGTGCAGTATGTTTTGAATTGTGTGCTGGTCTTGCTTGTTATAGCACCATCTAGTGGTGGTTGAATTTATAGCCTGTGCCTTTAACAAGCAGATAGAGTGTTGCATTGTGGGATTGAAGCAAGGTATGCTGGGAAGAAGAAGCTCCATTTTCTTCTGTGTACTTCAGAGAATACACATGTTCATGTGCTCTCCTGTAACCTCTCCAACTTGAGTTTGCTATCTTGGTAAAGCATATCTGGTAAGATCAATATCTTCTCTAGCAATGCAGTGTTTAGGAGGCTATTAACTTAGTGCATAGGAGATGTTATTAGAATCCTGTGTTTTCCCATGTTAAAGTTGCATCATACTGTATACTTTCCTATTAATTGTAAAGTGTCAGCTGTGTGCCCAATACTTATCTATGTCATTTGTATTTTTATAGTTTTACCGCAGATGTTCTATACTGTTCACCAATAAACAAGTTAGACTAAAGAGGACAGTCTGCTTATTTGGAAGATAGAATGGTGGTTTATGCTATATGCTAGATTGCACACCGTGTCAACGTATATGAAGGCAGAACAGTAAAACAGATGCTAGACTCCTGCGATAGTGAATACGACTTAAGGAGCCGCTTGTACCCACACCGCACCGCCTGCGGATACTGCAGCGAACGCCATACAGTCACAAGTACCGAGAGTGCAGTCCGCCATCAAGCACTTCATCATTCCCGCCACGCGGAAACCGCCACGCATAGACTGTTTCCCACTAATATACTCAGCAGTATGCAGCTAAGCGCACAATGTCTCAAAACAGCACATCCTCACTCAATACAAGGTCACGAGCAAGCTCCAGCAGGTCGTCATTAGCAGAGCTCCCTGCGGTCGCCCATACCAAAGCCGAGGCATCCAAAGCAAGATCCTCCTTCGCCGAAAGAGAGATGCACCTAAAGCTGAGGCAGGCGGAGCAAGATGCAGTGCACGTTTGCAAGCAGAGATAGAGAGGCCGAAACTGCACGCCTGCAAGCTGAAACTGCACGTTTGCAAGCAGAGAGAGAGGCTGAAACTGCACGTTTGCAGGCAGAGAAAGAAGCGGAAACTGCACGTTTGCGAACAGAGCTAGAAAAACTTGCGGCAGACAAAGAGACAGCAGCTGCAATTGCTAAAGCAGAGTATTTGGAAGCCATGAAGGATCCTGGTTGTGAGAGACTCAGCAACTTTCCCTGACCAGATCTAGAACAGCAAGATCCAGCGCAGCGTGTCGCAGAGTCAACATTCCAGCATCGATGACAGCCCTGACGCACCACATCAAACAGCCTACACCGGTTACCAGCGATCCAACCCCGAACTTCGTTACCACAAACAAGGAGTCGTCCAGTGCAGAGATGTTGACCACAGTGGCTGTTCCACTGAACAGAAGGTACAGCTCCCATCCCGCCTTAAAGAGACACCTTCTGCACCGAGAAGGTACTGCACAGACTATACGAAGTCAGAAGCATCTCACAGGTATGGAAATACACCACACACTAGACATGACTATAACACACCAGCTCGTGCCAGCACTGACCAAGCCACCATAGACTTTGCAAAGTTCCTTGCCCGCCAGGAACTGGTTACAAAAGGACTTGTAAAGTTCACTGATAAACCCGAGAACTATAGGTCATGGCGAGCCTCGTTCTGGAACACCATTCATGGTCTGGACCTTTCTAGTAGTGAGGAGTTAGATCTCCTAGTAATGGAGATCTTATTTTGCTTTAATTATTGTATTGTTAACGTTGTTACTTATGACTTGTGTTTTGAAACTGTTAAACTGTAAAGCGCTGCGGAATATGATGGCACTATATAAATAAAGATTATTATTATTATTATTAAAGTGGCTCGGAAGTGAGTTGGTCGAGCATGCCAAAAGACTAAGAGACATCAATATAAAGCATCCACACATAGGTCTACGCAAAGTGTGGGAAAGACTTGATGAATGCTATGAGACAGTAGAAGTCAGAGAATGCTTTATACAAAAGAATTGATGATTTTCCTAAGATAGGACCTAAAGGTTATCAAAAGCTTAGAGAATTGAGTGATTTATTGATAGAGTTACAGGTTGCCCAGGAGGAAGGAGACTTGCCCGGATTGGCATTCTTAGACACCGCTAGGGGTGTCAATCCGATAATACAAAAACTTCCTTACAACCTACAAGAAAAGTGGGTTACATATGGTTCACGGTATAAACAAAATCATAATGTACCATTCACTCCTTTCACTGTATTCGTAGAATTTGTCACCCAACAAGCTAAGATCAGAAATTACCCTAGTTTTGACTTCACTCTGTTATGTTCCACTGCCCCCGGTGTCAAACTCAGTAGGACACCCGTGGCAGTTCACAAAACTAACATTGTTTCCACAGGCCCTCCTCACGATGTGAGTAAACCCCCTCCAGACGAGAACAAGCCTCAGGATGTCAGTAAACAGTGTCCTCTACACAAGATACCACATCCTCTACTAAAATGCAGAGCCTTCAGGTAGAAGTCTTTGGAGGATCGCAAAGGTTTCCTCAAAGAGAACAACATCTGCTTCAAATGCTGTGCCACAACCTCTCACCTCACCAGGAACTGTGAAGCTAGCGTGAAATGTGCAGAATGCAGCAGCACGGATCACAATACAGCCTTGCACCCTGGACCACCTCCACGAGTGTTGTCACAAGCAGAGGAGCACGATGGGAAGGAGAAGAACACTGATGAAGATACCCCTGTGGTCAGTTCTCAATGTACGAAGATCTGTAAAGGACTCACAGGAGGAAGGTCCTGTTCAAAAATCTGCCTTGTCCGAGTCTATCCTGCCGGCCGCAAGGACAAAGCCCTCAAGATATATGCAAATCTGGACGACCAAACTAACAGGTCTTTAGCCAGGTCCATCTTCTTTGACAACTTCAACATTGTAGGCCCTGGTTCTCCCTACTCCCTGAGGACGTGTTCAGGTACCGTTGAGACGGCGGGGAGAAAAGCAACCGGATACAAGGTGGAGTCCATAGATGGTCAAACCTGCCTATCGCTACCAACCATCCTGGAGTGCAACCAGATTCCCGACAACAGGTCAGAGATATCATCACCGGAGGTGGCGACACATCACCACCATCTGAAGCGTATAGCCCACCTGATTCCTGAGTTGGATCCAGAAGCCCCAGTAGCCCTACTCTCGGGAAGAGATATACTATGAGTCCACAAGACTAGAGAATATATAAACGGCTCCAGAAATGCACGGTACGCTCAGAGACTCGACCTTGGATGGGTCATCATAGGACACGTCTGTCTAGGAGGAGCACACAAGCCGGCCTCAGTCAACAGTATGCTCAACAGCGCACTAGAAAATGGACGTCTGTCTCTCTTCCAGCCATGTCACAATAGTCAAAGGAGAAAGGAAGACAACAAGGTAGCGATGTCCATAGAAGATAGGATGTTCTTGGACATCATGGAAAGACAAATAGTCAAAGACAAATCGAACAGTTGGGTCGCACCTTTACCATTTCAACCTCAGAGAAGGCGCCTACCCAACAACAGGGAACTGGTCTACAGCCGATTCATCTCCCTCAGACACAAGCTTAAGAAGTCACCTGAGATGAAGGAACACTTCTTTACCATCATGGGAAGGATATTCCAGAACAACCACGCAGAGATTGCACCTGCACTTCGGCCCTCAGAGGAGTGTAGGTACCTGCGCATCTTCGTAGTATACCATACCAAGAAGCCAGGTCAAATAAGAGTGGTATACGACTCAAGTGCCAAATGTGAAGACGTCTCTTTAAATGATGTTCTACTGTCGGACCCAGACCTCAACAAAAGACTTCTGGAAGTACTACTCTCTTTCCGCAGAGATATGGTGGCATTTATGGCTGACATACAACAGATGTTCCACTGTTTTCTTGTCAAAGAGGAACACAGAAACTACTTGAGGTTCTTCTGGTACCGGGACAACGACCCAGACAAAGACATCATAAAGTACCGGACGAGGGTACACATCTTCGGGAACAGCCCTTCCTCAGCAGTCGCTATCTACGGCCTCCGTAATTCTGCCAAGGAAGGCGAAGAAAAGTATGGGTCAGACGTCAGATTCTTCGTAGAAAAGGACTTCTACGTAGATGTTTGAAGTCCACTGTAAGGTTCTGTGTACATGTTCCTGAAACTCAGTTTTTCCGTCAGCCATTTTACTTTCTGTCTTGCTGCAGCTATCTTGCCCTCAGTCAATATGGAGTTTCCAGCTTGCATGTTCCCGCCCTGATTCTCTCCTCTTGCTTCTTAAGCAGCCACAGCTGAGCAATCAGTGCTTCAGAATCAAGCTTGCAGTGAACCTGTGACCTGACTCCTGGAAGCCTTGGACCTTGTACTCCAGTTATTTCCTATTGTGGAACTTTGGAACACTCATGGACTTTGGAACCTTGCTATTTGATAAATCCACGTTTGCATGGACTTACGGTAACAGAGAAGAGATCCTGAACCTGTTGTGGAGAGTGATTGCTGAGCTTAAGTTACTCTGGCCTGCTGTGTCTCCTGCTTTTGTATCTGCAAACTGTGTGACTATTATTGCCACTTGTATGAAGTAATACAAGACCTTCTATATCAAACCTGTGACTCCTGTTTTCATCGCACCCAAGCACAAGACACTATATGAACTGTACTCCTTACATTACATCCACACCAACAAATGAGGCTGCAATCAGTCTACTAAAAAGGTCTCAAGAAATGCTCGCTCAGTCTAACCTAAGGTTACACAAGATTTCCTCCAACAGTCGAGAGTTGATGGAAGCATTTCCCTCTCAAGACTATTCCAGAAATCTAAAGGACCTAGACCTAAGCATCGACACTCTTCCCATGCAGCAGAGTCTTGGATTGCTTTGGGATCTGAAGACGGATGCCTTCACCTTTCAGATCAGTAAAGACGAGAAACCCTTCACGCGCAGAGGAGTTCTTTCTTTCGTGAATAGTCTGTACGACTCCCTGGGATTTGTAGCTCCAGTTACTGTCCAAGGGAAAATAATGCTAAGAGACTTCACCCAAGAAACATCTGATTGGGATGATCCACTGCCAGCAGAAAAGGCAGACCTGTGGGCAGAGTGGAATAGGTCTCTCGAGGCCTTGACCGACCTTCGTGTGAAACGACCGTATCTTCTGCGACGCATCAGTCAAAGCAATCGCAGCAGTACCATACCTCAAAATCAAAGATGTCAATGAACAGAGCCACATCGGGTTTGTGATGAGCAGGACTAAACTGGCACCACTCCACAAACACACGGTACCCAGACTGGAACTCTGCGCTGCTGTCCTCGCAGTTGAGTTGGCCGAGCTTATCTCAGGTGTGATGAATCTGGAGACCAAAGAAGCAGAGTTCTACAATGATAGCAAGGTGGTACTGGGATACATCTGCAATGAAATGCAACGCTTTTATGTCTACGTCAGCAACCGGATACTGAGGATAAGAAGATCTACCTGCCCTAGTCAGTGGCACTATGTACCAACTCGCCTCAATCCTGGGACCATGCGACTAGATCTGTTGCTTCAACTCATCTTAAGGACACTACCTGGTTCACAGGCCCTGCTTCCTTGTACCGTTCGATGCCCCACATCGACAGGCCTGAAACGTTCGAACTGGTGGATCCAGATACCGACGAGGAGCTCCGTCCTCGAGTGTCTGCTCTGCATACTGGGATTTCAAGTCATTATCTGGAATCTCATCGGTTCAGCAGGTTCTCAACCTGGAAGTCACTTGTTTGAGCCGTTACTTGTCTACTTCATGTGGCCCAGTCCTACAAGTCAGCATTACCTGCAAGCCAGAGAGCTTTTAAAGGTTGGCATCACTGCAAACATGCTTTTACCGCCCTCAACTTGGAAAAAGCCAAGGTTAAAATACTTTGTGTTGTGCAAAGGGAAGCCTACCCCAGAGAAATAGACAACCTCAACAAGGGACAACCCATTTTTAGAGATAGTGTCTTGAAAAAGCTTGATCCAACCATTCTCACTCACGCCATGCTACTCATTCAGAAAACCAGCACTCCCAGCGCTCCACTGGGAGAATTCGGCAACAAGGACCTCTACAGATGTCAATGGAGACAAGTTCAAAGTCTCTCCAATACTTTCTGGGACAGATGGAGAAAACAATATCTCTCTACCTTACAGCCTAGGAAGAAGTGGCAGATCAACAAGCCGAACATCAAACCAGGTGATGTGCTCATGAAGGACAGCCAGTCACACCGAAATGAGTGGCCACTAGGCCTCATCACCAAGTTATTCCCAAGCAAAGGATGAGAAGGTGCGCAAGGTCGAGGTCAAAGTGTGGAAGGCTGGGGAGAGTCAACTATTCCTCAGACCAGTTGTAGAACTAGTTTTACTGCATTCGCCAAAAGGCCTGTATGTGGCATCAGTTGATGCCAAGCGGGGAGTGTTCTGCCCATCTGAGTACAGGGCAGTATGTTTTGTATTGTGTGCTGGTTTTGTTTGTTATAGCACCATCTAGTGGTGGCTGAATTTATAGCCTGTGCCTTTAACAAGCAGATAGAGTGTTGCATTGTGGGATTGAAGCAAGGTATGCTGGGAAGAAGAACTCCATTTTCTTCTGTGTACTTCAGGGAATACACATGTTCATGTGCTCTCCTGTAACCTCTCCAACTTGAGTTTGCTATCCTGATAAAGCATATCTGGTAAGATCAATATCTTCTCTAGCAATGCAGTGTTTAGGAGGCTATTAACTGTATAGCAGCCAGTGCATAGGAGATGTTATTAGAATCCTGTGTTTTCCCATGTTAAAGTTGCATCATACTGTATATTTTCCTGTTAATTGTAAAGTGTCAGCTGTGTGCCCAATACTTATCTATGTCATTTGTATTTTTATAGTTTTACCGCGCATGTTCTATACTGTTCACCAATAAACAAGTTAGACTACAGAGGACAGTCTGCTTATTTGGAAGATAGAATGGTGGTTTATGCTGTATGCTAGGTTGCACACCGTGTCAACGTGTATGAAGGCAGAACAGGGAGTAGAATCTGTGTACCTTTCGATTTTCTTTTGTGGCAAACATCCACTTCTGCGTGCCCCAGATGGCACAAATTCTTCCAAATATTTCTCGATTCAGGGACCATTCTCCCTGGTGCAATACGTAACGGCTTAAGAGCTTAAGAAATCTGCTACCAGATTCTCCGTCCCTTTCAAGTGTGTACCGATAGGAACAAGAAGGTAATCAGAAAGCAAGGTGAGCTGATGAACTTTCATTCTTTTCATGATAGGAACAAGAGGTTGCTTTCTGCCCATCTGAACAGCTCTTTGGCTTCTGCCATCAGGGATGTTGACCTTGACCCCCTTGCAGATTTATGTAAGCTACTGCTGTGCTGTTATCAGATAATACTGCCACATGTTCTCCTTGGACCTCCTCTTCTGCATGAAGAAGTGCCCGCTTCACAGCTGTCAACTCTTTTAGGTTGGAGGATGCTGCCTTCATTGAGGGTTCCCATTGCCCTATAGGATCCAGCCTGCTTGGTGAGCTCCCCAAACTAACGGACTTGCATCCATGGTCAGAACTACTGAGTTCCGCGCTGCCCAAGGTATGGCATTTTTTAAATTTCTGGTGCTCAGCCACTACTTTAACGTGTCCTGCACTCGTGGTGATAGTAGTATCTTCCGATTCAAGTTCAGATTCTTCGCCTGCTCGGACAAGATCTGCCATTGTAACTCCTTCGTATGGACTTGAGCCCACTGGACCGCTGGGATTGTTGCTGTTAGTATACCCAAGAGTGACATCGCCCCCCTTACTGAGATGTCCTGACCGGGTTGCACCTGCTGTATCTTTTGTTGTGAATGGTACCAATTTTCCTCTCTGGGAGAATACACTATTGTCTGACAGAATTCAACTGAATTCTGAGGAATTACTGTACCTGAACTGGAACCAACCTCAATTTTTTTAAATTTATTATCCAGCCCAGCCTGGTTAGCACCCCCAGGACTCTCGTGACTGCCCTTACACAGTTTTCTTTGTTGTCTGCCACCACGAGAAAGTCGTTCAAATAGGGTACCAGTAGTATGTTTTCTCTTCTCACGAAGGATGCTACTTCAGAAACTATCTTCGTGAATATACCAGGGGCTACTGACACCCCGAAGGGAAGACATTGGTATTGTAGATGAGTGGGGACTTGCGCGATCTCCACTACCAACCTTAGGTATTGCTGGTGTTCCCCCTAGATTGGTACATGGTAGTAAGTATCTGTTAGATCTATTACTGCCATGTAGCAGCCCGGATCGAGTAGCCTTACTGTTGACTTTAGAGTTTCCATTTTGAACCTCTCTATCCAAATATAATGATTCAATGCTTTCAAATTGAATATTGTCCTCAGAGAGCCGTCCGGCTTTGGCGTGAGGAACAAGGTGCTGTATAATCCTTTCCCTATTTCTTGGTGTGGCACCTTTATCAGTACTTGCTTCTGCAGGAGGAGATGACCCTCTCTTTCTGTGGTTGGGGGCTGAAGAAATTTAGCCGCAGGCCTTCCGATAACAGGTTGGTTATCCACTGTGAGGCTGGTAACATTGCCCACTGGTGGACAAAAAATTGAAGCCTTCCCCCCACCGTGGTTTTGACGTCATTGGTGTCTGAACTCTGATTTAGGGGGAGGCTTACAGAAGAGGAATCCTTTATCTTTCCTCTCTCTCCAGGGTTTGCCTCGCATGGACCTGTCATCTGAGCGGCCTCGGCCCCCTCTATTCCCTGACCCTCGAAAGGATGAGCGAGAGTCACGCCAACGACATCTAGAGAAGGGGGCGGTGGGAACCGTTTTCTCTTGTCTGACGCCTTCTCCAGGATTTTATGCAATGCTTTTCCAAAGAGGTATTGTCCCTCACAAGGGACTGCACAGAGCTTGACTTTCGATTGAAAGTCTGCGGCCCAGTTTTTCAACCACAGTGCTTTGCGACCTGAGTTGGGTAGGGCTCATGCATGGGCGGCGCATCGGACAGAGTCAACTGTGGCATCTGCAAGGAACCCTGCCGCTTTTTGCAAGGAAGGTATTGCCTCCAGTAGCCGCTCTCTTGGGCATTTGTTTTTTATCTGTTCACTTAATTCCTCTAACCACTTGACCATAGCACGAGCTGTACCGGCTAACCCAGGTTTGAATGACCATGCTGATGCCTCCCAAGCTGATTTTAGAAAGGCATCAGCTTTTTTGTCGAGGGGATTTTTTAAGGCACCCATGTCTTCAAATGGTAGGGCTATCCCTCTAGAGGTACTGGCGATAGCAGCATCCAGTCTAGTAGCCTTTTCCCATTTTCACAGACCTCCTCATCAAATGGGTATTTGCGCTTAAGCATCTGCGGGATGAACATCTTTTTGTTTGTTTTTTCCATTCCCTTTTAATCAAATTCAGTAGATTATCATGAAAAGGAAAAATTCTGCATTTTTCCCCTCCAGGTTACTAAACATGGAATCCTGAATTGTTTGTTGTTCCCTAGGCGTCTCCACCCCCATAGTAGACCTGACGAGTTTGAGTAATTTTCCGATATCCTGGGATAAAAAATAAGGGTGGCCATATTCTTCGTCCGTGGAATACAGGTCTGAGTCATCAGAGGGGGCTAATTCTCCCGGCTCTTCCTCTGAATCTACATCAGGCCTTTGGATATCTGTAGAAGGAGGGGGAGGGGTGGGTTTTTCGGAACTGAGTGCAGTATGCTGCTTTAACTGTTCCTTTACCGTTGTCTTTACTTCATCTCGAAAAATAGATTTTATGCTCTGGGTAGGGATGGTGACTCCTTTGCTACTGTTATATTAATACACGAGCGATAGATTTGCTTGTCATATTTTCTAGGGAGGGTTTCCGTACATAGTGCACATGCCCTGTTTTTTGCTTTGATGTGGCCTTTTTCCCCTAAAAAACATGACACAGAGGCCGTCATTACCCACATGTTTCGCCTTACAAAGTCACTCACCCACCAAAGACCCTGGGTACCACGGTAGCCTGTGGGTTGCTTCCTCGTCCGGTATGCGCAGTTCTGTTGCGGGATCCATCATGGTTTGATGAGGAGCTGCTGCCGCATCCATTGCACACCACTCTTTTATGTGTTAGGAGTGGTGTGCGCTCCCCTGGAGCAACTCCCTCCTGGAAGGGTCCAGCACACCATCTCCGCCGGCATGTGACGTCACTTCCTGTGCGACCGGAAGCCGTCCCATTCACTCGGCGCCAGCGTCGTGATGGACATGCCCCTTCCCGGCCCAGCCTCCCGACAGGAGCGGCTGCTGGGAAGTCCAGCTGGGGGAATGAGGCGCGGCACATGCAGCCCCCCAAGATGTCGGGATGACAGGAGCGCGCCACCGCGCCCAGCTGCTCCCACACCGCGGACCTCAGTCTCCGGACCGGACATCACCAGAGGGGGATCCCCTTGGAGGTATGCAGCCTGCCACAGGCATCCACCTGCAGGAACAGGAAACCAAAACTGAGGAGAGAGGTGCCTTCTTTTATCTCTGCTGCAGGTTTCCTGTTCCTGGGGGCGGATGCCATCTCTCATGTACGGTGCTGTCATGGGGAAGAGAAAAATTGTTTATTTTAATCTGTATGAGCTCTGCACACAGCTGAAATTCACCGCCACTAAATGACAAGGTGGGATTTGGTGTGCTGAATCACGTTTAGCAAGTGAAAAAATAAGATTTTGAAAGGTCTACTCATGCATGGAGCAGTATAGAAGCAGTGCACAACACACTTCTATGAAATGGCTCCTGGTGTCTTTGTCTGTGGACCTCACTAATGGCACAAAAAAAAAATCTGCTGGAAGGTTGATTTCACAGCCACAAAGGACACTAGCTATCTAAACTATCTGACTTAGAAACAACCGCCTAGCTAACTAGCTAAAATCTATTAGCACCTAGGCCCAGTGTCAGGAGCAGCCTTTCTGTGCTGTGCTAGTGACAAAATGACGCTTAAACAAGATGTCCCCCAACTCTCATCAAATACGTGCCCCACACTCATCCTACACCACCACTATCCTAGCCAAAGTGCTCAAAATACTTTAGTGGCAACGCAAATATTTTCTTGCACTTTTTAACCCCTTAGTGACTGAGCCAACTTTGTACTTAACCCCTTAACCCCCAAGGGTGGTTTGCACGTTAATGACCGGGCCAATTTTTACAATTCTGACCACTGTCTCTTATGAGGCTATAACTCTGGAACACTTCAACGGATCTTCGCGATTCTGAGACTGTTTTCTCATGACATATTGTACTTCATGATAGTGGTAAAATTTCTTTGATATTACTTGTGTTTATTTATAAAAAAAATGGAAATATGGCGAAAATTTTGAAAATTTAGCAATTGTCAAACTTTGAATTTTTATTCCCTTAAAACAGAGAAATATGTCACACAAAATAGTTGATAGTATTTTTAATGAAATTTGATATGAGCTTTGTACCACTTATTTTATATATTTTTGTACATATGTGTAAATTATTGCTGGCAGTTCCTTATTTTTGATTGGTGGAATGTTATCCACTTCCTATATAAGGCTGCCATGTTTGTTATTTGGTATGCTTGAAAAAGACCTATGGAGGTCGAAACGTCGCACTTGGCAAAATAAAGACATGATCTGATCTTCACCTGGACTGGTATGCTGTTCTTCCTTTATTACTTGATATGTTGTTGTCCCCTGGGTCCAGAGGACTAGAACGTGCATCCATAGACTGTTGTGCTGTCAGCCAGATTTGGCTATTTTTTTAACATTTCCCACATGTCTACTTTACATCAGCACAATTTTGGAACCAAAATTTTTTTTTGCTAGGAAGTTATAAGGGTTAAAAGTTGACCAGCGATTTCTCATTTTTACAACAAAATGTACAAAACCATTTTTTTGAAGTCACTTTGACGGGTCTATATGGCAGAAAATACTCAAAATTGACACCATTCTGAAAACGGCAAGGTACTCAAAACCACATTCAAGAAGTTTATTAACCCTTCAGGTGCTTCACAGAAGCTGAAGCAACATGGAAGGAAAACATTCACATTTAACTTTTTAGTCACAAAAATGATCTTTTATAAACATTTTTTTTATTTTTACAAGGGTAAAAGGAGAAAATGGAAAAATAAAGTTGTTGTGCAATTTCTCCTGAGGACACCAATACCCCATATGTGGGGGAAAACCACTGTCTGGGCACACGGCAGGGCTCGGAAGGGAAGGAGTGCCGTTTGACTTTTTCAAACCAAAATTGGCTGGAATTGAGATTGGATGCCATGTCGCGTTTGGAGAGCCCCTGATGTGCCTAAACAGTGGAAACCCCCCACAAGTGACACCATTTTGGAAACTAGACCCCCTAAGGTACTTATCTATATCTGTGGTGAGCACTTTGAACCCCAAAGTGCTTCACACAAGTTTATAATGCCTGGGCATGAAAATAAAAAATCCTATTTTTTTCCCACAAAAAAAATCTTTTAGTCACCAATTTTTTATTTTCCCAAGGATAACAGGAGAAATTGGACCGCAAAAGTTGTTGTACAATTTGCCCTAAGTACACTGATACCACATATCTGGGGGGAACCACTGTTTGGGCCACGGAAGAGCTCGGTAGGGAAGGAGCGCCATTTGACTTTTTCAAACCAAAATTGGCTGGAATCGAGATTAGACGCCATGTCGCATTTGGATAGCCCCTGATGTGCCTAAACAGTGGAAACCCCCAACAAGTGACCCCATTTTAGAAACTAGACCCCATAAGGAACTTATCTTGATCTGTGGTGAGCACTTTGAACCCCTAAGTGCTTCATACAAGTTTATAATGTAGAGCCGTAAAATTAAAAAATCATATTTTTTCCACAAAAATTATCTCTTCACCACAATTTTTATTTTCCCAAGGGTAACAAGGCCTCAAAAGTTATTGTGCAATTTGTTCTGAGTACGCCGATACCCAATATGTGGGGGTAAACCACTGTTTGGGTGCATGGCAGAGCTCGGAAGGGGAGGAGCGCCGTTTGACTTTTCAACGCAGAATTGGCTGGATGCCATGTCGTGTTTGGAGAGCCCCTGATGTGCCTAATCAGTATAAACCCCCACAAGTGACACATTTTGGAAACTAGACCCCCTAAGAAACTTATCTAGATTAGTTGTGAGCACTTTGAACCCCCAAGTGTTTCACTAAAGTTTCTCTCCTTATCTATGAACTGTTCCAATATTTATGTTCATCCCTCTGCCATAATGACAGTTCTGCTTCACGTCACTTGTCTTACCTATTGCACTATTCCTGTGTCCTGTTGTATATATAAATATGTGATTCTTCAGATTTTGTTTTAGTCTTCGCCTGATGAAGAGACCTGAGTAGTCTCGAAAGCTTGCAATTTGTTACCATCTTTTCAGTTAGCCATTAAAAGGTATCAACCACTGAGGACTCTCAAGTCTAAATATTTTTCACTAAAGTTTATAATGCCTGGGTGTGAAAAAAAAATTCCACAAAAATTGTTTTTTAGTCCCCAATTTTTGATTTTTCCCAAAGAAATTGGACCCCAATAGTTGTTGTCCAATTTGTCCTGAGTACGCTGATACCCCATATGTGGGGGGGAAATATTGTTTGGGCGCACGGCAGGGCTCGGAAAGGAAGTAATGACGTTTTGGAATGCAGACTTTGATGGGTGTCATGTTCAGTTTTGCAGAGCCCCTGATGTGCCTAAACAGTGGAAACTCCCCACAAGTGACCCCATTTTGGAAACTAGACCCCCTAAGGAACTATCTAGACCTTTGGTGAACACTTTGAACCCCCAAGTGCTTCACACAAGTTTATAATGCCTGGGCATGAAAATTAAAAATTGTATTTTTTTCACCTACAAAAATGATCTTTTAGTCACCAATTTTTTATTTCCCAAGGATAACGGGAGAAATTGGACCCCAAAAGTTGTTGTACAATTTGTCCTGAGTACGCTGATACCCCATATGTGGGAGAAAACTACTGTGCGGGCACACTTCGAGGCTCGGAATAGAAGTAGTGACGTTTCGTAATGCAAACTTTGATGGAATGGTCTGCGGGTGTCATGTCGCGTTTGGAGAGCCCCTGATGTGCCTAAACAGTGGAACCCCTCCACAAGTGACCCCATTTTGGAAAATAGACCCCAAATGAACTTATCTAGATATGTGGTGAGCACTTTGAACCCCCAAGTGCTTCACAGAAGCTTGCAACGCCTGGGTGTAAAAATACAAAAATCATATTTTTTCCACAAACATGATATTTTCGCCCCCAATTTTTTTATTTTCTCAAGGGTAACAGAAGTAATTGGACCCCAAGAGTTATTGTGCAATTTGTCCTGAGTACGCTAATATCTCATATGTGGGGGTAAACTACTGTTTAGGTGCATGGCAGAGCTCAGAAGGGAATGAGCACTGTTTGACTTTTTCAACGCAGAATTGGCTGGAATTGAGATCAGACACCATATCACGTTTGGAGAGCCCCTGATGTGCCTAAACAGTGGAAACCCCCCAATTCTAACTCCAACCCTAACCCCAACACACCCTTAACCCTAGTCCCAACCCTAACCATAACCCTAACCACAAACCTAACCCTAACACACCACTAACCCTAATCCTAACTTTAGCCCCAACTCCAACCCTAACTTTAGCCCCAACCCTAACCCTAATGGGAAAATGGAAATAAATACATTTTTTAAATTGTATTATTTTTCCCTAACTAAGAGGGTGATAAAGGGGGGTTTGCATCATCACATTTTGAGAGCTATAATTTTTCCATATTTTGGCCCTGAGGTCTTATTTTCTGCGGGACGAGTCGACGTTTTTATTGGTACCATTTTTGGGCACATGACATTTTTTGATTGCTTTTTATTAGGATTTTTGGGAGGCAGAATGAACAAAACTAGCAATTCATGAATTTCTTTTGGAGGGGGGCGTTTATACTGTTCTGCGTGTGATAAAATTGATAAAGCGGTTTTATTCTTTGGGTTAGTACGATTACGGCGATACCTTATTTGTATCATTTTTTATGTTTTGGCGCTTTTGTACAATAAAAACAATTATGTATTCTCAAAGTCCTTATTGTGACAGCGGCTATAGTCACTTCAAATTCACATATTACACCAAATCAATTATGGAAGAGCCCATAAGAGATATGAAGTGAGAACAAACAGAGGTAGTTTATAAAAAATTATATTTATTTAATAATTATTTAAAAGTGAAAAAACAATATAAAAAACAGGACAATAGACTTCCAAATAGAGAAAAAGAGGGGAGTTAGACAACTTTACGCCCCAGGAAGAAGCACTTGCGAAACGGCGCTCGTCGGGCTGTGTGGGGAGCGCTCCAGCTTTCATCTTTGTGCACTGCTCCTGATATTTCTGCCCTCCTGCTAACCTAAGGTAAATGTGCCATGGTGCCTACTATTTATCTATCCTTACTGAGGAAATTCATGTCTGATGTATTTCTCTAATTTAGGTCCTAAATATTTCCCTCACACATATATAAGTGCCAATTGCATTCGGTATTCTAAGGAGCAAAGTTACTTTGCCTTATAACCGCTTAGCTGCCAAGGTCCATGTGTGTGAGATTTTCAGTGACCGCACTATAATTATATGTGTTCTCTCAGTATGGTTCTGGCACCTACAACTAGCATGGAAGGTTTTTTTCCACACCAACCTGTCAGTGCTTTTCTTTTGTATTTAACCCATCTTGGGCTGTGGGTAAATTAATCCCTTATTGATTTGAACTAATTGTTTTGGCTGACATCCTACAAACTTGCACTTTATGTATTTATTAAAAATGCTTTTTGCACTTTATTAAGTCATATACTACATATGATTCTGGATTGGCAGTTTTGCAATTTTGCACATCAATAATTGTTTTTTTATGAACAACTTATTGCCCATTTCACCGTGATGGGGGCTGGTGTCTAACTCCCCTCTTTTTCTCTATTTGGAGGTCTATTGTCCTGTTTTTTATATTGTTTTTTCACTTTTAAATAATTATTAAATAAATATAATTTTTTATAAAGTACCTCTGTTTGTTCTCACTTCATATCTCTTATGGGCTCTTCCATAATTGATTTGGTGTAATATAATAAAAACAATTATATATAAAAAATAATTATTTTTGCATCGCTTTATTCTGCGAGCTATAACTTTTTATTTTTTCACTGATGATGCTGTATGGCAGCTTGTTTTTTGCAGGACAAGATGACATTTTCAGCGGTATCATGTTTATTTATATCCGTCTTTTTGATCGCGTGTTATTCCACTTTTCGTTCAGCGGTATGATGATAAACCTTTTTTTTTCTTTTTTTTTAAGGGGTTCACTAAAGGGGTTAACTAGTGGGACAGTTTTATAGGGCGGGTCGTTACGGACGCAGCGATACTAAATATGTGTACTTTTATTGTTTGGTTTTTTTTTACATTAAAGAAATTAATTTATTGGGGAATTTTTTTTTTTTCATTATTTAGACTTTTTTTTACACGTTTATTTTTATTTTTTTTACATTTTTACTTTGTCCCAGGGTGGGACATCACTGTATAACATCAGATCGCTGGTCTGACACTGTGCACAGCACTCTGTCAGACCAGCGATCTCACTGGCACTGCTGCAGGCTTTCTCAGCGCCTGCTCTCAGCAGGCACTGAGGAAGATGCCTCCCTGCAGGACCCGGAAGGACCCCACGGCCATCTTGGATCCGGGGTCCTGCAGAGAGGATG
>JARQOD010012956.1:0-17659 GCA_033576555.1 Oophaga sylvatica | reverse complement strand
TCTGCGGTTACATCTGTTTTTTTACCCAGAGGCCTCACTTTTTGCTGGGGTCACTGTGTACTAATTTCTGTCCTGATTTAACCTGTTTTTACCCCAGAGCTGCCTATATTCTGCGGTTTGAGTCACTGTGTACAAATTACATTATGATCTGATTTACATCTGTATTTCCCCAGAGCTGCACTCATTTTGTGGTGCAGTATGTGCCCCAAATTACATTTGATCCTGATTTAATCCTGTATTTACTCCGAGCTGATCATATTCTGTGTCGTATGTGTACTACATTATTCTGACTGATTTATCCTGTATTATACTCCGAGCTGCATAAATTTTTCTGGGGGTTTGGCTAATAATGGGCAATCTACTGACTGTAATAATGGAGCATCTACTGACTGTAATAATGGGCATCTACTGACTGTAATAATGGAGCATCTACTGACTGTAATAATGGAGCATCTACTGACTGTAATAATAGGCCATCTACTGACTGTAATAATGGAGCATCTACTGACTGTAATAATGGAGCATCTACTGACTGTAATAATGGAGCATCTACTGACTGTAATAATAGGCCATCTACTGACTGTAATAATGGAGCATCTACTGACTGTAATAATGGAGCATCTACTGACTGTAATAATGGAGCATCTACTGACTGTAATAATAGAGCATCTACTGACTGTAATAATGGAGCATCTACTGACTGTAATAATGGAGCATCTACTGACTAATAATAGGCCATCTACTGACTGTAATAATGGAGCATCTACTGACTGTAATAATGGAGCATCTACTGACTAATAATAGGCATCTACTGACTGTAATAATGGAGCATCTACTGACTCTAATAATGGAGCATCTACTGACTGTAATAATGGAGCATCTACTGACTAATAATAGGCCATCTACTGACTGTAATAATGGAGCATCTACTGACTGTAATAATGGAGCATCTACTGACTGTAATAATGGAGCATCTACTGACTGTAATAATGGAGCATCTACTGACTGTAATAATGGGAATCTACTGACTGTAATAATGGAGCATCTACTGACTGTAATAATGGAGCATCTACTGACTAATAATAGCATCTACTGACTGTAATAATGGAGCATCTACTGACTGTAATAATGGAGCATCTACTGACTTAATAATAGGCCATCTACTGACTGTAATAATGGAGCATCTACTGACTGTAATAATGGAGCATCTACTGACTAATAATAGGCCATCTACTGACTGTAATAATGGAGCATCTACTGACTGTAATAATGGAGCATCTACTGACTGTAATAATGGAGCATCTACTGACTGTAATAATGGGAATCTACTGACTGTAATAATGGAGCATCTACTGACTGTAATAATGGGCATCTACTGACTAATAATAAGCCATCTACTGACTGTAATAATGGAGCATCTAGTGACTGTAATAATGGAGCATCTACTGACTGTAATAATGGAGCATCTACTGACTGTAATAATAAGCCATCTACTGACTGTAATAATGGAGCATCTACTGACTGTAATAATGGGGAATCTACTGACTGTAATAATAAGCCATCTACTGACTGTAATAATAAGCCATCTACTGACTGTAATAATGGAGCATCTACTGACTGTAATAATGGGGATCTACTGACTGTAATAAGCCATCTACTGACTGTAATAATGGAGCATCTACTGACTGTAATAATGGAGCATCTACTGACTGTAATAATAAGCCATCTACTGACTGTAATAATGGAGCATCTACTGACTGTAATAATAAGCCATCTACTGACTGTAATAATAAGCCATCTACTGACTGTAATAATAAGCCATCTACTGACTGTAATAATAAGCCATCTACTGACTGTAATAATGGGGAATCTACTGACTGTAATAATAGGCATCTACTGACTGTAATAATAAGCCATCTACTGACTGTAATAATAAGGCCATCTACTGACTGTAATAATGGAGCATCTACTGACTGTAATAATGGAGCATCTACTGACTGTAATAATGGAGCATCTACTGACTGTAATAATGGGGAATCTACTGACTGTAATAATAAGCCATCTACTGACTGTAATAATGGAGCATTTACTGACTGTATAATGGAGCATCTACTGACTGTAATAATAAGCCATCTACTGACTGTAATAATGGAGCATCTACTGACTGTAATAATGGAGCATCTACTGACTGTATTAATGGAGCATCTACTGACTGTAATAATGGGCCATCTACTGACTGTAATAATGGAGCATCTACTGACTGTAATAATGGAGCATCTACTGACTGTAATAATGGGCATCTACTGACTGTAATAATGGGCCATCTACTGACTGTAATAATGGGACATCTACATAGAGAAATGATGAAGGATGTGCAGGGTGAGATAACAGTTACAGTAAATGGGTCAAGATAGAATATTGGGGTCTCTGCCTGATACAATGAAGGATTTACAAGCTAAAATTATAGGTCTTCTTCAGGCTGATGTAATGGTGAAAATAGTGAAAATTGTGCTGAAGACATTTGATTTTCATTTTCTGCTGTTCTAGAATGTAAGACAGGAAGAAGCTGTGGGATATTCTGACTCCCAGGAGCGAGGTGCAGTCATACAAATGTGGGACATGCAATCACCATTACTTCGAGTATCATCTCCATTCTCCTTAGTCAAACATGGTATTTCAGTATAGAGTGAGATAAGTGGTTGCCTGACAATCAGCTGCACTTGTCTTTTCTAAATACAAAGGAATGGACAAGTTATAATAAATCACCATAATTAAGCCTGATAAAGTGCAGGCTGCCTGCTGCCACCACTAGAGGGAGCTTGGGAGCTTCCTGCAGCCTGATACATTATAATGCCATATGCAGTAAGCTCCCTCTAGTGGCGACTGCAGGTACATAACATTTGTAATGTAACTACTTCTGTGCAGGGGATTTGGTGCAATGTATCATAAAACCTGAGCTCGGACCTCTAAAAGATATGGCTGTAAAAACTGTTCTTTGAGTTGATCTTCCCTAAAAACAAGACAAGGAAATAGCACTGAGTAAAGCTATAAAGTTGGGTGCAAATTATATAACTCTTCCCGCTCTGTACGTTACAGGTTTATCTTTCAAAATAACGTATATATCTGAAAAAGGCAGAAATAGCTAAATATACGGCATCATTAATCATGGAACGTCAGGAAGGGATTCTTTTCCCAGTACTTGTATCCCGAGAACCCAAATATTGTCACAATGTATGCAAATACACCGGCCAGAGATGGAAAAGCTTTTTCCTTGTTTTTGTTTCGACTTTCTCACAGTCGTCCACCATCATTGGAAGCCCGGTCTAAAAATGTACGTAATGTAAAAAATAAAAAAAGAACGTGACGAAGCCTGAGACTGCGGTGAGAACCTGCGGAAGGCACAACTTCCATGGCCCCGATACAGGAAAGTGAGGGGAGGTCATCTATCAAGTCTGGGAATCGGGCAGAAATCTGGGAATTCAGGATGGAAATAAATTGGATCATTTCAATGTATCAAAAATTCAAGGGAAGAAAAAGATCTGTGTGCAGCGTCAGAGTCCGGAGGCAAAAGTTATAGTGTGTGCAGCCAGGGGCGATGGGCACAGATACAGCAGGGGCAGCCATGTGGGTGCTAGACAGCCCCGATATATTCCAAGACCTGTATGGACCAAACAGGTGGTGGGGAACTGGCCAGAGAGTGAAAGACGGGATATTCTTGCACATAGCGGGCAGTATTATAACTAGA
The DNA here is from genome assembly GCA_033576555.1 of Oophaga sylvatica. Lineage (NCBI taxonomy): Eukaryota > Metazoa > Chordata > Amphibia > Anura > Dendrobatidae > Oophaga > Oophaga sylvatica. The sequence continues at coordinate 13,914 of JARQOD010012956.1, read as the reverse complement.
GATGAGCGAATATTTCAATGTTCGGTTCGGATTACGTTCACCGAATTTGTAATATTCGCCGATTAATTTGTTTTATATTCTCTGAACGTAACCGAACGCCATTCACGTCAATGGGAGGCAAAAACAAACGCAATGCACAACACCTTAAAATGGCCCCAAATGCTGCCAAAACACATCAATTGAGGGACAGACACCAGGGACAGCACTTACAGCTTTCCAGGGAACGTCACAGTAAGACGAGGTGGGTGAGGGATCGGTGCAGGCCTCCTGTGCTGGGAGCCCTGATACCACATGCAACACCTCCCTCCTGTGCTGGGAGCCCTGATACCACATGCAACACCTCCCTCCTGTGCTGGGAGCCCTGATACCACATGCAACACCTCCCTCCTGTGCTGGGAGCCCTGATACCACATGCAACACCTCCCTCCTGTGCTGGGAGCCCTGATCCACATGCAACACCTCACTCCTGTGCTGGGAGCCCTGATACCACATGCAACACCTCTACCGGCTGTCATGCTGAGCCTCACTCCGGTGGCACAAATATCAGTTATTCAGACTAGCATTGTCAGAAAAATGTAAGGATAGTAACCCGGGTAGTTGAGTCCAAGGACGTGGAGGCCTGACGGTCTCGGAGGCCGACTGCTACAGGCAACACGCATGAAGGAGACCCAAGCAGGAGCACTCACATTTCCAAAAATTATTGTCATCAATTTCACCACAGTAGAAATAATATAATAGGGACCGACAGGTCTTTCACTGCACCCAAACCAGCAGATGGACACCCAACAAAGAGTGTTCACATTTAATGAAATGAGGGCCTGACACCACCGAAGGTGAATAACTGTCACGAGAATAGAAATAGTATAATTGGGACCGACACGTCTTCCACTACTTCTAACCCAGTATATGTCGACCAACCATGACTGTTCACATTTCCACAAATTTGTGTTTACATCAGCAGCAGCCACAGAAGCGACACTGAAGATATCACAGAGTGCAGTTACGTAACATTAATGCATCACACTAAAAAATGCAATATCACCTAGTCTGTACAGTCCGCGATTGGGTGCAAAAGTCCTTGGAGATCCATGACTTGTTCATCTTAATGAAAGTTCGCCGGACAACACTTTCAGGGGACAGCCGTATGCGCTTATCCGTCAGGACACCACCAGCAGAGCTGAAGACACGTTCTGAGAGAATGCTGGCTGCCGGGCACGATAAAACCTCCAAGGCGTGCGAGGTGAGCTCAGGCCACTCCTCCATTGTGGAAGACCAAAATGTGAAAAGGTCCAAACCCTCCCTGATGGTATTGATATTCAGTCCTAGATACTCCTGCACCATCCTCTCCATTCGTTCACCACGTGTAAGACTTGGACTCTGTTGTGCTGGTGCACGAGTTGGTCTAAAAAATAAGTGTCAAAGGAATCACAAAAATTGCTTCTTTCACTTCCACCACTGCTGCTGCTGGTGTTAATGTTTTGGCGCTGACCAATTGACGGGCCGGAGGTTAGAAGTCTACAGCTGTGATGCAAACTATGTGCTTCACTGCTGTCTTGGGGAAAAGCTCTCTTAAGGTTCAGTAAAAGCGTGATTTGATACTCCAGCATTCGCGGGTCCCTTTCTAGGGAGTAGTCAGCATTATTTCTAATCATAACTATACGGGGATCATGTTGCACATAGTGCAGCAAGAAGGCACTCATATGTCGGGCTCTACCATGAGGTCCAAGCCCATGCTGTGTTGGTGGCTGGGTAACAATGAGGATAGTTTCCTCTGTCCCCTCCAGCCAACCTCGAACAACAGAGAGGGGAGGATTATCCTCTTCCTCCTCCATTTGTTTCTCGGATCTTGCACCTTCGATAACAGTTTGTCTGTTATCACCAGCCCCCCTCAATTGCAGTAATCCACCCTCCCTTGGCACCCGCCTGTGTGACGACAGTCGAACTTAGACAATGTTATCCCTTCTGCAGATTCCTCTGCTTCCTCCTCTTCTTCTGGGACCACCATCAAATGAAGGATCAAGTGAAGACAAGGCAAAATGGCAAATACAACATAGTTAACGAACTGATAAAAAAAAAATACTACAATGCAACGGTCATAACACAGAAATGCAAATATATTACAGTAATTTTATTCTTGTACATAGGGGTAGTATTATAGTAATTATATTCTTGCATATAGGAGCAGTATTATAGTAATTATATTCTTGTACATAGGGGCAGTATTATAGTAGTTATATTCTTGTATATAGGAGCAGTATTATAGTAGTTATATTCTTGTATATAGGAGCAGTATTATAGTAATTATATTCTTGTACATAGGGGCAGTATTATAGTAGTTATATTCTTGTATATAGGAGCAGTATTATAGTAGTTATATTCTTGTACATAGGGGCAGTATTATAGTAGTTATATTCTTGTACATAGGGGGCAGTATTATAGTAGTTATATTCTTGTACATAGGGGCAGTATTATAGTAGTTATATTCTTGTACATAGGGGGCAGTATTATAGTAGTTATATTCTTATACATAGAGAACTTAGGAAACTAAATCTGAACTAAAAAAGTAAGTTGATGTGTATGCAAAATGTAAATGCATATTAACACATAACCATTACACAGAAAACAGGCACAAAAAAAGCAAATATCCTAAAATAAAATAAAAAAATTTTTTTTGCAAAAAATGCATGAAGGTAGTAATAATAATAAGGGTATTTAGTAAACATAATTTTGATCAAAAGAATGTACAAGCCATCCCGCCACGTCAAGGCAACCCTTTGTGGGACAGTCCTACTCTAATATTAAAAACCTTTCCACTTGTCAAGTGACACAAATGTGAACAAGGCAGAGGGACTGAACCCACCAGTTGAAGCTCAGGCCAGACAGGATGGATTTTCTCAACTCAGAAACAGGGTGGTCACACCCTTATATGCACAGAATGCACTCTGGACTACATAGGAAACTAAATCTGAACTGAAAAAGTAAGTTGATGTGTATGCAAAATGTAAATGCATATTAACACATAACCATTACACAGAAAACAGTTTTGTGCCTGTTTTCTGTGTAATGGTTATGTGTTAATATGCATTTACATTTTGCATACACATAAACTTACTTTTTCAGTATTATAGTAGTTATATTCTTGTACATAGGAGCAGTATTATAGTAGTTATATTCTTGTACATAGGAGCAGTATTATAGTAGTTTGTTCTTGTACCATAGGAGCAGTATTATAGTAGTTATATTCTTGTACATAGAGGCAGTATTATAGTAGTTATATTCTTGTACATAGGAGCAGTATTATAGTAGTTATATTCTTGTACATAGGAGCAGTATTATAGTAGTTATATTCTTGTAATAGGGCAGTATTACAGTAGTTATATTCTTGTACATAAGGAGCAGTATTATAGTAGTTATATTCTTGTACATAGGGGCAGTATTATAGTAGTTATATTCTTGTACTAGGGACAGTATTATAGTAGTTATATTCTTGTACATAGGGGCAGTATTATAGTAGTTATATTCTTGTACATAGGAGCAGTATTATAGTAGTTATATTCTTGTAGATAGGAGCAGTATTATAGTAGTTATATTCTTGTACAAGGAGCAGTATTACAGTAGTTATATTCTTGTACATAGGAGCAGTATTATAGTAGTTATATTCTTGTACATAGGGGCAGTATTATAGTAGTTATATTCTTGTACGTAGGGACAGTATTATAGTAGTTATATTCTTGTACATAGGGCAGTATTATAGTAGTTATATTCTTGTACATAGGAGCAGTATTATAGTAGTTATATTCTTGTACATAGGAGCAGTATTATAGTAGTTATATTCTTGTACATAGGGGCAGTATTATAGTAGTTTATTTTGTACTGGCAGTATTTATAGTTATATTCTTGTACTAGGGGCAGTATTATAGTAGTTATATTCTTGTACATAGGAGCAGTATTATAGTAGTTATATTCTTGTACATAGGGGCAGTATTATAGTAGTTATATTCTTGTACACAGGAGCAGTATTATAGTAGTTATATTCTTGTACATAGGGGCAGTATTATGTAGTTTATTCTGTAATAGGGGCAGTATATAGAGTTATATTCTTGTACACAGGAGCAGTATTATAGTAGTTATATTCTTGTACATAGGAGCAGTATTATAGTAGTTATATTCTTGTACATAGGAGCAGTATTATAGTAGTTATGTTCTTGTAGTGGCGGTTATAATAAGCAGGGTCGGGCTGGCCCACCGGAGAACCGGAGGATTCTCCGGTGGGCCCTGGCATCTGGGGGGCCCTGGCACCTGCTGGCATACAGGGGCCAGTTGCCTAGGGCCCCCGCTGCTCCAGGGGCCCCCAGCCGGTGGCGTGTCGCTAATATCGGCACACCACGCAGCTGCCATGGGGGCCCCGTGCCAGCGGAACAGCAGCGGGTGACAGGAGGCAGGAGCCCCTGTCCCCGCTGCTAAAGAGAAATGAATATTCACTGCTTCCCACGCCCACATGGGCGTGGGAAGCAGTGAATATCATTACTTACCTGTCACCCGCTCCAACCGCTGAGCGCCGCTGTCCTCGGGTCCTCTCTTGCTGCGATGTTCAGGCAGAGGGCGCGATGACGTCATTAGTGAGCGCCGCGCCCCTGCCTGAGCATTCACTGCCGGAGGACCGAAGACAGCGGCGCTCAGCAGTGGACCCGGTGACAGGTAAATATCGCAGGTGCCGGGGCCCTGAGCCAATGGTGACACCGGCACCTGTCACCCAGAGCGCGCCGGTGTCCCCGCCTGCTCAGGACACCAGCACCTGGCCCCAGCGACGAGAGGTGAGTATGTCTTTTTTTTTTTTTTTTTTGCAGCATCTATGGGGGCATAATCTATGGGGGCATAATCTGTGGAGAATTTATGGGGGCATAATCTATGGGGGCATAATCTGGGGAGCATTTATGGGGGCATAATCTATGGGGGCATAATCTGGAGCATTTATGGGGGCATAATCTATGGGGGCATAATCTGGAGCATTTATGGGGGCATAATCTATGGGGCATAATCTGGGGAGCATTTATGGGGGCATAATCTGGGGAGCATTTATGGGGGCATAATCTATGGGGGCATAATCTGTGGAGCATCTATGGGGGCATAATCTATGGAGCATTTATGGGGGCATAATCTGTGGAGCATTTATGGGGGCATAATCTATGGGGGCATAATCTGGGAGCATTTATGGGGCATAATCTATGGGGGCATAATCTGTGGAGCATTTATGGGGCATAATCTGTGGAGCATTATGGGGCATATCATGGGGGCATAATCTGTGGAGCATTTATGGGGGCATAATCTATGGGGGCATAATCTGTGGAGCATTTATGGGGGCATAATCTATGGGGGCATAATCTGTGGAGCATTTATGGGGGCATAATCTGTGGAGCATTTATGGGGGCATAATCTATGGAGCATCTATAGGGGAATAATCTAAGGAGCATTTATGGGGGCACAATCTATGTAGCTTCTATGGGGGCATAATCTATGGAGCTTCTATGGAGGCATAATCTATGGAGCTTCTATGGAGGCATAATCTAAGGAGCATCTATGGGGGCATAATCTATGGAGCATCTATGGGGGCATAATCTATGGGGGCATAATCTATGGAGCATCTATGGGGGCATAATCTGTCGAGCATTTATGGGGCATAATCTATGGAGCATCTATGGGGGCATAATTATGGGGCTAATCTATGGAGCATTTATGGGGGCATAATCTGTCGAGCATTTATGGGGCATAATCTATGGAGCATCTATAGGGGAATAATCTAATGAGCATTTATGGGGCACAATCTATGTAGCTTCTATGGGGGTACAATCTATGTAGCTTCTATGGGGGCATAATCTATGTAGCTTCTATGGGGCATAATCTATGGAGCTTCTATGGAGGCATAATCTATGGAGTTCTATGGGGGCATAATCTAGGAGCTTCTATGGAGGCATAATCTATGGAGCTTCTATGGAGGCATAATCTAGGAGCATATCTATGGGGCATAATCTATGGAGCATCTATGGGCTAATCTATGGGGGCAAATCTATGGAGCATCTATGGGGGCATAATCTATGGAGCATTATGGGGGCATAATCTATGTAGCTTCTATGGAGGGCATAATCTATGGAGGTCTTATGGAGGCATAATTATGGAGCATCTATGGGGGCATAATCTATGGAGATCTATGGGCATAATTATGGAGCATCTATGGGGGGCATAATCTATGGAGCTTTGGGGGCACAATCTATGGAGAATCTATGGGGGCATAATACATGGCAGAATATGGGGCAAATTATGGAGATCTTGTGGGGCATAATACATGGGGCAGCATATGGGGCATAATCTAATTTTCCACCCTGGGCTTATACTCAAGTTTTCCCAGTTTTTTGTGGCAAAATTAGGGGGGTCGGCTTATACTCGAGTATATATGGTATCTATCTATTATATATATATATATATATATATATATATATATATATATAGCATTATACCCTATGAGGGGGGCAGCATTATCCCTATGAGGGGGGCTGCTTTATAATCTATGAGGGAGGCTACCCTAACTCCTGCTACATAATTAAGACATGTACTACCTTATATTATACCCTGATATTAGTGTGTTTTACTGCACAATTGGGGGTCTTGTATTTATTTCTATGTAGCTACATAGTGGGCCCCAAGAATGTTGTAATGTCCTCCATCCTGGGTCCCTTCCTGTTGTAATGTCCTCCATCCTGGGTCCCTTCCTGTTGTAATGTCCTCCATCCTGGGTCCCTTCCTGTTGTAATGTCCTCCATCCTGGGTCCCTTCCTGTTGTAATGTCCTCCATCCTGGATCCCTTCCTGTTGTAATGTCCTCCATCCTGGGTCCCTTCCTGTTGTAATGTCCTCCATCCTTGGGTCCTTTCCTGTTGTAATGTCCTCTATCCTGGGTCCCTTCTGTTGTAATGTTCTCCATCCTGGGTCCCTTCTGTTGTAATGTTCTCCATCCTGGGTCCCTTCCTGTTGTAATGTCCTCCATCCTGGGTCCCTTCCTGTTGTAATGTCCTCCACCCTGGGCCCCTTCCTGATATAATGTCTGTTCTGCTGCTCTTTTCCAACACTTTAAATAATATATAAACGATTCTTCTTACCTTCTCCTCTCCTACGATGAGCGTCGTTCTTTTCTATAGCCTGTAACTGACATTGGTGTGACAACTATGGGCGACGTTGACACTTGACGTCTCTGCCATGCGCTGCTGGTGACGGTGTCAGATGCAGAGTTCTGATTGCCCGGGGGCCTGTGTATTGCAGCACAGTGAGCCGGCGGATCTCTGCGCCACAATACACTTCAGCTGAATTTGCATCCTCAGACTCACATCCAGCTGAAATCGGCGCCGGCGTCGGCCCACTTCCCGCATCAGTTACGAGACTCACATCCAGCTGAAATCAGCGCCGGCGTCGGCCCACTTCCCGCATCAGTTACGAGACTCACATCCAGCTGAAATCAGCGCCGGCGTCGGCCCACTTCCCGCATCAGTTACGAGACTCACATCCAGCTGAAATCAGCGCCGGCGTCGGCCCACTTCCCGCATCAGTTACGCCGCTGATTGAGGTTCTGAATTACACCATAACTTTTACTAGTTAATATAGTGAAATACAGGGAACAAAAAGTCCAAGTGCAGAGAAATGGTAATAAAATCCCCACCATTCCGCCGTTATTTTGGGGTTTTTTGTTTCTGTAGTGTGAACATTACCTAGTGACATGATTCTTCAGGTCAACATAATAACGGCAAGAAAAAATGCAAATCTTTGTAAAAGAAAGAATTTGATCTGCGTCACAATTTTCTGAGATTCGTAACTTTTTTACTTTTCTGTCGGAGGAGCTGTGTGACCTGTAGTTGTTATTCTTACTATTTTGATTGTTTTGATTGTAATTTTTAATGCATTTTTTAAGGAAGTGCCGCCACGGAAAGATGGAAATTCCGGAATTTCAATTTTTTTTTGTCCTTATAGCATTTACCTTACAGGTTAAATAATTTTATTTTAAAATTATTAATTATATATATATTAATTATTTAAAATGATTCATTTTAATTTGATAGATCTGATGCAGCGATATCATATGTTTTTATTTTTTTGTGTTTTTTTAATTTCTTCCTTTTCTGTATTGGTAAAAGGGGATGACTCAAAACTTTTTTTTTTTTTCATAATTTTTTAATTACTTTTTATTTTCTGTTACACTTTAGTACTGCAGTATATTGTGAAATGTACAGTCCCATATGAAGCCCTGCCAAAGGTGTACCAAGATGGCAGCAGTATGGGTCTTCAGTAGGCTCCTGGTTGCCATAGCAACCCATCGGCACCCCGTGATTATGTATTGGGGGTCCAAAGTTAAATGCAGAATTAAATAGTGATTTATTAACATACAGTGCCTACAAGTAGTATTCAACCCCCTGCAGATTTAGCTGGTTGACACATGCGGAATTAACTTGGCATTGTGAAATTTGTACTGTAGATCAGCCTGGAAGTGGGAAATGCACTGCAGCAAAAAAATTTTTGATAATTTTTTTTATTTTTTTTTAAAAACGTTAAAAGTTAATTCAGAGTGTCATTTATTATTCAACCCCTCAAACCACAAGAATTCTGTTTGGTCCCCTAAAGTATTAAGAAGTAGTTCAGGCACCAAGAATAATGAGCTTCACATGTGTGGATTAATGATCTCTTTTGCCAGCCTTTTCTGACTATTTAAGACCCTCCCCAAACTTGTGAACAGCACTCATACATGGTCAACATGGGAAAGACAAAGGAGCATTCCAAGGCCATCAGAGACAAGATCGTGGAGGGTCACAAGGCTGGCAAGGGGTACAAAACCATTTCCAAGGAGTTGGGCCTACCTGTCTCCACTGTTGGGAGCATCATCCGTAAGTGGAAGGCTTATGGAACTACTGTTAGCCTTCCACGGCCTGGACAGCCTTTGAAAGTTTCCTCCCGTGCCGAGGCCAGGCTTGTCCGAAGAGTCAAGGCTAACCCAAGGACAACAAGGAAGGAGCTCCGGGAAGATCTCATGGCAGTGGGGACATTGGTTTCAGTCAATACCATAAGTAACGTACTCCACCGCAATGGTCTCCGTTCCAGACGAGCCCGTAAGGTACCTTTACTTTCAAAGCGTCATGTCAAGGCTCGTCTACAGTTTGCTCATGATCACTTGGAGGACTCTGAGACAGACTGGTTCAAGGTTCTATGGTCTGATGAGACCAAGATCGAGATCTTTGGTGCCAACCACACACGTGACGTTTGGAGACTGGATGGCACTGCATACGACCCAAGAATACCATCCCTACAGTCAAGCATGGTGGTGGCAGCATCATGCTGTGGGGCTGTTTCTCAGCCAAGGGGCCTGGCCATCTGGTCCGCATCCATGGGAGGATGGATAGCACGGCCTACCTGGAGATTTTGGCCAAGAACCTCCGCTCCTCCATCAAGGATCTTAAGATGGGTCGTAATTTCATCTTCCAACAAGACAACGACCCAAAGCACACAGCCAAGAAAACCAAGGCCTGGTTCAAGAGGGAAAAAGTCAAGGTGTTGGAGTGGCCTAGTCAGTCTCCTGACCTTAACCCAATTGAAAACTTGTGGAAGGAGCTCAAGATTAAAGTCCACATGAGACATCCAAAGAACCTAGATAACTTGGAGAAGATCTGCATGGAGGAGTGGGCCAAGATAACTCCACAGACCTGTGCCGGCCTGATCAGGTCTTATAAAAGACGATTATTAGCTGTAATTGCAAACAAGGGTTATTCCACGAAATATTAAACATAGGGGTTGTATAATAATTGACCCACACTTTTATGTTTAAAATTTATTAAAATTCAACTGAGCAACATAACTTTTTGTTTTGTAAGATTTATGCTTCTGTTAATAAATCCTACTCTCGTTTGCAGTTTGAAGGCTCTAACTTATTTGCATCTTATCAAACTAGCTAAATCTGCAGGGGGTTGAATACTACTTGTAGGCACTGTAGGTACATCCACTGTTATCATGCTGACGTTTCGGCCAGCACTAGGCCTTCATCAAAAACAGTCTTCAGATCTTGGAGATGACACGACCAACAGTGGAATCTTTGTGTGATGAACTATGGCGCTGGGGTACGTGCACTAAAGTGAAGGGGATGAAGTGCGTCATCTATTTCTGATGAAGGCCTGGTGCTGGCCAAAGCGTCAACGTTTATACACAGTGCCGGCTGTACAACACGGCATTTGCAGTGTATGAAGCAGGTTGACTTCCTGGGTCCACTCCATACACACCCACCCACATATGCCATGTGCCATGGATGTTGTTAAGGGTTTAATGCTAAATATGCAACATGGCCCCCTATCATAGGTCCCAAATCCTAGTATAAAGTCCCTCATCCTCTGCCCCTTCCTGTAATAATGTCCCCCTCCTGGACCCTTCCTGTAAACAATGTCCTCAATCATGAGCCCCTTCCTATAACAATGTCCCCCATCTTGGTCCATTACTATAACAATGTCCCCAATCATGGGCCACTTCCTATAATAATGTCCACCATCCTGGGCCCCTTCCTGTTATAATGTCCCCAATCATGGGCCCCTTCCTATAACAATGTCCACCATCCTGGTTCTTTACTATAGCAATGTCCCCAATCATAGGCCCCATCCTATAACAATGTCCCCCATCCTGGTCCTTTACTATAATTATGTCCACAATCATGGGCCCCTTCCTATAACAATGCCCCCATCTTGGTCCTTTACTATAATAATGTCCACAATCATGAGCTCCTTCCTATAAACAGTGTCCCCATCCTGGGCCACTTCCTATAATAATGTCCACCATCCTGGGCCCCTTCTGTTATAATGTCCACAATCATGGGCCCCTTCCTATAACAATGTCCCCCATCTTGGTCCTTTACTATAATAATGTCCACAATCATGAACTCCTTCCTATAACAGTGTCCCCCATCCTGGGCCACTTCCTATAATAATGTCCCCCATCCTGGGCCCCTTCCTATAACAATGTCCACCATCCTGGTCCTTTACTATAACAATGTCGCCATAATGGACCCCTTCCTATAACAATGTCCCCCATCTTGGTCCTTTACTATAACAATGTCCCCAATCATGGGCCCCATCCTATAATAATTTACACCATCCTGGGCCCCTTCTTGTTATAATACCCCCAATCATGAGCTCTTTCCTATAACAGTGTCCCCATCCTGGGCCCCTTCCTGTTATAATGTCCCCAATCATGAGCTCTTTCTATAACAATGTCCCCCATCCTGGGCCCCTTCCTGTTATAATGTCCCCCATCCTGGGCCCCTTGCTGTTATAATGTCCTCAATCATGGGCCTCTTCCTATACAATGTCCCCATCCTGGGCACTTTGTGGTATGATATCCTCCATCCTAGGACATTGTGCACCATATGTTATTTATAAAGTAGGTCCCTTATTATGTGGCCTGATTCCAACTGCTACTTGTGCATCCTTTATTGCTGCTGAGGTGAAGCCATTGGCAGATGGACGGATGGTCAGCCGGACTGCTCCACCTCTAGGATGTTCCTAACAGGTAAGGGTCTTCTGTCCTCTTGTCCCTCTGGCATTTTTGATAAGATGGTACAAAGATCTTGATCTCTACAGGTTCCTTGTTATGAACTGCTACAAGCACTAAGGAAAGATGGGAATTCTGTCCCTACCATAGAACTGAGCTGGATCCTACAATGTAACGGGGAACCTGATCCTGTGACCAGACCCGCTAAAGTCCTCAGCTAGTCTGAACGAAGACCTATAGTTGCGAGGGAGGAATCCCTACAAGATCTAGGGACTGGGAGAAAAGGTGGACCCTCCTAACAGAAATTGTAGCAGAGAAAATAAACAGAAAACAAATTACTAGGAGATCCTAAGATTAAGCAAAACTGACAGAGTAAGGCACCTAAGCACCCGGCTAGCTTAAGAGTAGATAATACAATGAAGTCCAGCAAGCCAGAAGGGCGGAGCAGACTAAATAGGGAAAAAAGGTCATGTGACCAGCAAACTGAAACAAAATCTAACAAGAGGGTTCTAACAGTACCCTCCCTTCTAAGAGGATCCTCGGATCCCTAGGACTTAGGCTTATCCGGAAACCTCTTGTGAAACGCTCTGACAAGTCTAGATGCAGAAACATCATCCGCCCTCACCCATGAGTTATCCTCGGGTCCATAACCCTTCCAAGCGACGAGGTACTGCAAACCCCCTCTATACCGTCTAGAATTTAGGATGCGGGAAATCTCATATTGCCCGTCCTCCACCACCAGGGGAACAGTGGCCGAGACGTCTCCATCTGAGACCTCAGCTTTTTTCAAGAGAGAAACATGAAACACCGGATTAATCTTCCAGGAGGTGGGAAGCTCCAACTTAACAGCAGATTGGTTAATAACCTGAAGCACCTTAAAGGGCCTACAAACTTGGGACCCAATTTCTTAGACGGAATCCTCAAGCGCAGATTCTTAGAGGACAACCAGACCATGTCACCAATAGCAAACAAAACCTTTGTCGTTTTCTATCAAAATACACTTTGGATCTTTTGTTAGCCTCCTGAAGATTACCACGCACATCAGTCCAAACTCTCTCCAAAACACCAGAAAAATTCTCCTCTTCAGGTACAGCCGATCCCAACTTGGAAAATGACCCAAAAGACGGATGTCTCCCAGTACAACAAAAAAAAGGCGAACAACCAGCAGAAGCGGATGTATGATTGTTAAGAGCAAACTCAGCAAGTGGCAGAAACTCAGACCACCCCTCTTGATTATCAGTCACAAAACAACGCAAGAACTGCTCAACATCCTGGTTTTTCCTTTCTGACTGGCCATTAGACTCAGGATGATATCCGGATGAAAACGACAAATGAACTCCCAACCTGTCACAAAAGGCGCGCCAAAAACGAGCCACAAACTGAGGTCCCCTATCAGAAACAATGTCAGTAGGAACACCATGTGTCTGACTATTTCCTTGACAAAGGCCTTAGCGAGAGTCTTAGCGCAGGGCAATTTGATGAAAGGAACCAAGTGACACATCTTGCTAAACGGTCCACGACCACCCAGATGACAGTGAAACCCTCAGAGGGGGAATGTTGTGAATAGCCTGGAAATGAGTTCTGAGCAGAAGCTCCCTCTGGTGGTTACAAACGGTACTGGACTGTCCAGTGAAGATTGTGAGGATGGGAATCAGGTGTTACTGACTGGTCTTATATAAGGGAGTCGCCTTCCCATCAGGGTTGCCGGTGATCAATTGTTCTGGTCTCAATCCTTGATTCCTGTTTCCTTGGTAGCCTGCTGTGTCGTGTCTGAATCTCCTGCTAACAGATAAGACATTTTCTTCTTTTTGTTTTTGTGCTTGATTTTGCATTTTTGTCCTGCACTTCTGTGGGGGCCTTCAGGGCTTTTGCCCTCTCAGTTCAGTTCAGCCACTGATGTTTGTACATTTGCTTTTTCCAGTTTTTCAGTGGCTGCTGTTTTGTTTTTGGTTACACCAGAGAACTAATTTAGGTGGTAGAGGTCGTGTGATCTCAGGTGTTTTTGAAATTAGTAGAGTTGGTGCTTTTCAGGGTTTTTTGAGATTGCAGTAAGTGCCCTTCCTATCTTTTCTATTTAGTAAGTTTGGGCCCAACGTTTGCTCATACTATTTTCTGTCTGTGTCAGTATTTTTCTTGTCTAACCGCCATTACATGTTTGGGGGCTTTCTATGTTCTTTGTGGATCTGCTCGGGGCAGATAGCTTTCTCTTTCTATCTTTGGTGTAGTTAGTTTCTCAGGCTGTGACGAGGCGTCTAGGACCAACGTAGGAACGCTCACGGCTGCCTTAGTTGTGGTGGTTAGTCAGGGTACTGCAATCTCATAGTTTCCAACTGCTCTGGTGTATTTCCTTTTT
>JARQOD010012955.1:0-17663 GCA_033576555.1 Oophaga sylvatica | reverse complement strand
TCAAACCACAGAAAAAAAACCACAAAGTAACTTATCTGAATGATAGCAGGAGACAGCAGAAAAGAAAGCTGAATTCCAACTTAGACCAGGAAGTAACAATTGATTACCGGCGAGGATCATGGGAGGCCAGCTCACTTATATCAGGCCAGTCCGTCCCCCCTGATAACCATTCATCCATTGCAGGTGTAGAACTCTTGCTGTTCAACATAGGTTCAATACCCTCAGCAACCACCAGAGGGAGCCTCAGCTCCGAAGTCGTCTCCAACACAATCACAACAGCCGGTGATGAATTGCCGGCTTTTCTAAAGGACATCGGTGCGATTTTATCGCAAGTCACACGTGCGGTCCGTTTGTAATCCGATTTTTCATTGCACCCATAGACTTGCATTGGCGATTGTCGACCGACAATCGTTGACAATCGCTGCATGATGCGATTTCACTCACACGTATAAAACGGATGACAAAAAAATCGGATGGTGGGAGCTGCTCCATAGATAAACATTGGTCCGACTGCAATGCGATATTTCATCGCTTTGCAGTCGTCCGATTTTGTCACCAGTGTGACTCCGGCCTAATAAGGTAAAAAGCAGTCTGCTCCATAGCACATATAACAATTTTTGAAGCATACATTTTTTTTGTTTGGAAGTTATAAAGAAGTTATAAGTTGACCAGCGATTTCTCATTTAATTTTTTTTAACAAAATTTACAAAACCAGTCTATATGACAGAAAATACCCAAGAGTGACACCATTCTAAAAAGTGCACCCCTCAAAGTGCTCAAAACCACATTGAAGAAGTTTATTAATCCTTAATTAAATTAAACTGTTTTATTAAACAGGTGGCTCACAGAATTTTATATCAATGGTCAGTGAAGAAAAAAAATAACTAGTTTACCACCAAAATTTTGTTTTAGCACCAGGTTTTACATTTTCACACAAGAAGTGGCAAAAATGGCACCATAATTTGTCCCACGATTTCTACTGAAAGTGGGAAACTCCTCATATGTGACCCCATGTTACAAACTACACCTCAATGAAGTAATCTAGGGGTGCAGTGATAATATTGGTGGATCACAGAATTTTATACCATTGGATTGTGAAGAAAAAATAATTACATTTTTACCACAAAACAAATTGTTTTAGCCCCAGATTTTACATCTTCACAGGAGAAATGGGTAAAAAATATGTACTTTTTTTTTTTTCTACATACAATATACAGTACAATGTATTCATTTTTTTACTTTTTAAAATTAATTTTTTTTTTTACCTTTTTTAATTTTTTACTTGTCGCACTATGGGACTTCACTTTCATGTGTCTGTTTGCTTGTTACAATCCATTGCAAAGCTCAAGCATTGCAATGGATTGTGACTGTCACTGCTACACTGACAAACCTCTGAGACTGTGGTCTGCGGATGGTCTGAGGGGCTTGCTGTAGCCTGGTGACCCGGATGTCATCATGATGTCGCAGGGTCTCTGATTCAAGGGCAGAGGGGCTTTCTTCCCTCTGCCTGCTTGCTAGATGCTGCTATAGCAGCAGTTGAGGGGGTTAATGTGCGCCAGCGGTGTGGGCACCGCCCCTGGATCTGAGAGCCACATGTCAGAATTGGCTGACATCCGGCGGCGATCGTGCATGCTGTTCTCATGCGCGCAAAATTGCCTGGACGTATTCAGTACATCTAAAGTCGTTAACTGAGTAAGTCCAAAGTTGGCAAGGGGTTAAGGCTATGTTCACACATGGCTTTTTGCTGCATTTTTTTTTCAGTAGCAAAACCTGTTCTTTTTGGCAAGGTTTTGCTTGGTTATCTTGTGTTTTTTGCTGCATTTCTTTGTGTTCTTTACTGTTTTTGTCATGCTACTTTTGTCTCTTGTGCATGCGCATAAAGTTTAGTGACAACAAAAAAAATTATATTCAACTTCATAAAGTTTGGTCACAAAAAACACAGCAAAACTTGATTCCTGTGTTTTTTCAGCGTTTTTTCACCTCCAGTACATTCAAAGGGTGAAAAACGCTGAAAAAATTCTGAAAGAAGTGAAATGGTCTATTCTGCAAAAACCAAGCAAAGCACAAAATTCTGAGGACAAAAAACCAAGCTGTGTGCATGAGATTTCTGAGATCTCATAGACTTTGCTGGTACCGTAAAATGCAGCTGAAATTTTGTATTAAAAACGCAGCAAAAAAATCACAGCAAAAACACCACGTATGAACATACCCTAACAGTTTTAATCTTAATAGTGCCAAATATTATAAAACCCACATAGAACTGCTAAATAGCAGAAAGCTAGCAACATGCTATTCTCCGCAAAATGGAGCAATGCATTTGTATCTAAATGGGCCCCTTAACCTTAGGGCCCATAACATCTGCTATGTGTGTTGCAATGATTATGGATATTATAAAAAAAACTCATATTGTCTAATAAACACAAACATTTAGCATAAAAAATATTTACCAAACAGCTTTTCATCTTTCCCGGTAGAGGATCTTCACTATTTGTAGAATCTATCAAGTTTTCATGAATCCACTTGGGAAAACATTTGTAGCTAATAAATGACCTAAAATACAAGAAAAACTTCTATTAAACAGAAAAAAAGAGAATATTCATCATCTATAATTATGTTTTTAAATTTAAAAGACCGTGCACTAATTAATTGCATAATATTTGTCTGTAGGAGATCAATATATTAAAAAGATGACCTGTTATCTGTCCGCAATTGCTTCTAAAGAGAGCATGAATTCCTAGAGCAGGGGTGGACAATTAATTTTCCCAAGGGGCCAAATGAGAGACCTCTCCCTGATATCTGCCTGTTGTTGGGTATTGATATAGTCACGGTCCCTGTGTCACGACGTATAACAGATATATTCTATGATAGTAACATATATCTAATGTGACATCATTCTATATTTCCTATAATAGAAAATATCAACATGTATACATAGTATCTGCCAGCAATGTCTTACCTGACATAATATCCTATGTATTGTGGGTCTATACTGTGTACGTGTCACGCTGTCTCAGGATAGAGGTGGACCGGGTCTATGCTGACCCTGAACTGGGGTCCTGACTAGTCCCTCTACCTGGAGGTACTGTTAATGGTACAGAGGTCCAGGCCGCCAGCGTAACCCTGTCTCCTGTAGATCCCTGACCACTGTAATCTAGTCCTGAGAAGGACCCTGATTACCACCACAGGGAATGGGCAGGTCACAGCTTACACACAGTCTAAGATAAACAAGACAGACAAGGGGTAAAGAAAACACTGCCATGCATACAAAACTTCCACTACAGAGGAACACAAAAGGTTAAGGAGATAAACAATAAGCGAGGAGAGGATAAACCACAACAGGCACTCTTAGCTTAAGTCTTCTCAGAAACGATCCGCTCTGCTGGTCTGAATGAATGCTTTCACCGACAACTTCCCCAGCAGACCAGCAGGTATAAGAAGGAAGCTAATTAACAAAACATCAATCGCAGCTGGGCGAGGCTGGTCAGTCCAGCACCGAGAGAGAATTAACTCCCTCAGTGCTGAAAAACACCCAGCACCAGAAACTCAGCTGTGCGAAGTCAGGGTGTGCAATCACGATGATCTTCGCCGCAACACACCCGTGACAGTACCCCCCCTTCTACGAGGGGCCTCTGGACCCTCAGGGCCTGGTCTATCTGGGTGAGTAGTGTGGAAGGCCCGAACCAATCGGTCTGCGTTAATATCCGACGCAGAAACCCACATCCTCTCCTCAGGACCATACCCCCTCCAATGAACAAGGTACTGAAGGGACCGGCGATTCAGACGTGAGTCAATGATCTTCGATATCTGAAACTCCAAATTACCATTGACCACCACAGGAGGAGGAGGTAGAGGTGACGGTATAACTGGTGCCACGTACCTCTTAAGCAACGATTTGTGGAACACATTGTGGATTTTAAACGTAGGAGGGAGGTCAAGACGGAAAGCCACCGGATTAATTATTGAACTGATCCTGTATGGCCCGATGAATCTGGGACCGAGTTTCCAGGAGGGAACCTTAAGTTTTATATTCTTGGTAGACAACCATACCAGATCGTTCACACTTAGGTCCAGACCAGACACTCTCCTCCTATCAGCCATACGTTTGTATCGGTTCCCCATAGTGCTCAGATTATTAAGCACTCCTCTCCACACTGAAGCAAGTGACGACGAAAATCGTTCCTCCTCAGGAACCCCAGAAGAGCCCCCCCCATTGAAAGTACAAAACTGGGGGTGAAAACCATATGCCCCAAAAAACGGGGACTTACCAGTGGACTCACTCCGCCTATTGTTAAGAGCGAACTCTGCCAGAGGCAAGAAAGAAGACCAGTCCTCTTGGTTCTCTGAGACAAAACACCGAAGATATGTCTCTAAGCTCTGATTCAGACGCTCTGTCTGACCATTAGTCTGCGGATGAAAAGCCGAAGAAAATGACAACTGCATCCCCCGACGAGAACAAAATGCCTTCCAGAATTTGGACACAAACTGAGACCCCCGATCCGACACCACATCGGAAGGCAACCCGTGAAGTCTCACAATCTCCCCAATGAACACCTGCGCCAGAGTTTTAGCATTAGGAAGAGCAGGAAGAGCAATAAAATGTGCCATTTTGCTGAACCTATCAACTACAACTAGTATGACAGTTTTACCTGAAGACGGAGGGAGGTCCGTAATGAAGTCCATAGACAGATGGGTCCATGGACGCTCCGGGATTTTCAACGGTAAAAGGGCCCCAGACGGACGGGTATGTGGGGTCTTAGAGCACGCACATACCCAACAGGACGCGACAAAAGTTACCACCTCTTTATTTAAGTTAGGCCACCAAAACCGGCGAGAAAGGAGATCTACAGTTGCTTTACTCCCTGGGTGTCCTGCCAAAGCAGAATTATGATCTGCCTCGATAACCTTTTGTCTTAACTGATCTGGAACAAACAGTTTCCCTGGAGGTCCTACAGGGGCGTCCCCCTGAGCCTCCAATACCTCCTCCTCAAGCTCAGAGCATACAGCCGACACCACAACTCCCTCCTGAAGAATAGGAACCGGGTCATCCGTCTTCCCGGCCCCGGGAAACTACGAGATAAGGCATCAGCCTTTACATTTTTTGACCCAGGACAATATGTGACGACAAAATTAAACCTGGTAAAAAACAACGTCCATCTAGCTTGTCTGGAATTCAGACGTTTTGCAGACTCTAAATACAGCAGGTTCTTGTGATCAGTAATGACGGTGACCGGGTGGACTGCCCCCTCCAAGAAGTGACGCCACTCTTCAAAAGCCAACTTAATGGCCAAGAGTTCCCTATTGCCGACATCATAATTCCTCTCGGCGGACGACAATTTTTTAGAGAAGAAAGCGCACGGATGCCATTTACCAGGGGACGGACCTTGAGATAATACCGCACCCACTCCTACGTCAGATGCGTCACCTCAACAATGAACGTTTGACTCGTTGGAGAGTCCAGGGTGCTGAAGCAAACTTTTCAAGAGAAAATGCGACACTCAACCACCTAGAATAAATCCGTCCCTTTTGCATGCATGAGAGGTTTGAAACAGAGAAAATACTAATAATTTTTGACCCAGGACGTAGTGCGCAAATTACCTTAACACGCCTCACTTGTCTAGGAACCAGAACAGTTGTAATGTATGTAGTACAGTTCATATAGCGTCTTGTGCTTGGGTGCGATGAACATACATGAGACACAGGTTTGATATAGAAAGTCCTGTATTACTTCATACAAGTTGGCAGAAATAGTCACACAGTTTGCAGACACAGAACAGGAGACACAGCAGGCCAGAGTAATCAAGCTCAGCAATCACTCTCCAAACAGATTCAGGATCTTCTTCTTGTTACCGTAAGTCCATGCAAACGTGGGTCTTTCAAAGAGCAGGGTTCAGAGTCCACAAGTGCTTCAGAGTTCCTCAGTAGGAATAGCTGGAGTACAAGGTCCAAGGCTTACAGGAGTAAAGTCACAGGTTCACTGCAGGCTAGATTCTGAAGCACTGATTGCTCAGCTGTGGCTGCTTAAGAAGCAAAGGAGAGAATCAGGGCGGGAACATGCAAGCTGGAAACTCCATTTGACTGAGGGCAAGATAGCTGCAGCAAGACAGAAAGTAAAATGGCTGACGAACAAACTGAGTTTCAGGAATATTACATAGAACCTTACATTACTCCCCCTTAGGACAACCTCCGGATGACCTCAGACCAGGCTTGTGTGGGTACCTCTGATGAAACTGACGGAGCAAGCGAGGAGCATTAACGTTATTGACGGTTCCCATGAGTTGTCCTCCACTGGGTAGCCCTGCCATTTAATCAGATATTGTAACTGATTTCTATACAACCTGGAATCTAAAATCCTTTCCACCACAAATTCTTCCTGACCATCGACTAGCACTGGGTCAGGGCAAGGAGAAACGTCCAGGAAACGTATTGGGTGTCGCAGCCTTTAGTAGGGATACATGAAAGACAGGGTGGATTCTCATAGTTCTGGGCAGTTGAAGACGACAAGCAACGGCACTTATAATTTACTGATTTTATAGGGTCCAATGTACTTATGTCCCAACTTAGACGATGGAATCCTTAACTTAAGATTTCTGGTTGACAGCCAGACCAAGTCTCCTACCTTGAAAGCTGGTGCAGGTTTACGAAATTTATCTGCTGCTTTCTTGTACCTTTCTTGAGCCGATTCCAGATTTTCCTTTAGAAGATCCATATTCTTCTGTAAAGACGTGATTCTTTCAGCCACTGCTGGTAAAGGCGTTTCTATGGGAAATCGTGGTAGAATGTTAGGATGATAACCTAGATTAGAGTAAAAAGGAGACTGTTTAGTGGAGGCACTCTGAGAGTTGTTATACGAGAACTCAGCTAATGGAAGTAGATCCACCCAATCATCCTGTAGGTGGCAGATAAAGCAGCGGAGATACTGCTCCAGGGTTTGATTGGTTCGTTCGGTCTGTCCATTAGTCTGGGGATGAAAAGCAGAAGAAAGGTTTACTTTAATGTCCAATGCTGCACAGAAATTTTGCCAAAACCTAGAAGTGAATTGCACCCCTCGATCCGAAATAACCTCATCCGGTACTCCATGTAAGCGAAACACATCTTTAATCATCAAATCTGATGTCTGTTTTGCAGTGGGTAAGCCGACACAAGGGATAAAATGAGCTGCCTTTGTTAGACGGTCAACCACCACTAGAATGGTGTTCTTCCCTGAGAGGTTGGTAACTCCACAATGAAGTCCATAGAAATGGATCCCCACGGGCGGGACGGGGTGGGAAGAGGCTGTAACAGACCAGTTGGTGAGGAGCGAGGTGTTTTGCATCTTGCACAGACTTCACATGAAGTGACATAATTCAAAACATCCTTCCTGCAAGTGGGCCACCAAAAGAAACGAGAAAGAAATTCCTGTGTCTTTAGAATTCCTCTATGCCCAGCTATCTTGGAATCGTGAATGAGTTGCAATACTCTAATCTGACTGTTTCAGGAATATACAGACGTTGTCCCTGAATCCACACACCATTCTTAAAGACAAGACTTACGTCCCTTGGGGGTTGTGCCAAAAAGGAATCCGCATGGTATGCTTCCTTGATGTCCTTAAGTAGGTCTTGATTATGAATTACTCCTAGGAATCTAGAGTCAGGAAGAATAGTCTTAGGAGGAGTAATTGGACGTGTCTCTGCTGAGTAAATCCTAGAGAGTGCATCAGCCTTTCCATTGCGCGATCCTGGTCTATAAGAGATGATAAAATTAAATTGGTTTAAGAAAAGATTCCAGCGAGCCTGGCGAGGAGTCAGGCACTTAGCCGACCTGATAAATCAAGGTTACGATGGTCTGTCAGGACGACTATTTGCTGTGCAGCTCCCTGAAGAAGGTGTCTCCATTCTTTGAAGGCGGCAATAATGGCCAACAACTCTCTATTGCCCACATCGTAGTTCCTCTCAGCCGAAGACAACTGCTGGGAAAAGAAGGCACAGGGATGCAAGACATTCTTCTCACCTGTTCTCTGAGAGAGTATAGCTCCAACGGCACAGTCTGAAGCATCCACCTCTATTATGAAGGCAAGCTCGGGGTTGGGATGTACTAGGATAGGTGCAGTGGTAAATTTATCTTTTAGACGGAAAATGCTTCCTGGGCTTGGGGAGTCCAGGAAAACCTAGACTCTTTCCGGGTAAGTTGAGGTGATAGGTGACACTACCTCAGAGAAATTTCTAATGAAACGTCTATAGAAGTTGGCAAACCCGATGAAGCGCTGTACCTCCTTCACATTTCTAGGACTTGGCCAATCCTTGATGGCTTGGGTTTTGCTTCCATCCATACTAATTCCTTGTGTAGACAGTACATACCCCAGAAATTGAATTTCGGTCCTATGGAATTCACACTTTTCAAGTTTGATGTAAAGATGATTTTGTCTTAGACGTTCCAAGACCATTCTCACATGTCCATGATGTTCCTCTGTGGAGTTAGAAAAAATTAGAATATCATCCAAATAAATTACCACGAATGTATCTAGGAGATCCCTGAAGATGTCATTCACCAAGTGTTGGAAAGTGGCTGGGGCGGTACTCAGACCAAAAGGCATAACTAGATATTCAAAGTGTCCATAGCGTGACCTGAATGCAGTCTTCCATTCATCCCCAGGTCTAATACGGACTAAGTTATAGGCCCCACGAAGATCTAGTTTAGAAAAAATTTTGGCATGTCGCACTCTCTCCAATAACTCAGGGATTAAAGGCAATGGATAACGGTTTCTAATAGTAACCTTATTGAGTTCCCTATAGTCTACGCATGGTCTCAGAGATCCATCTTTCTTCTTTACAAAGAAGATGGGTGCACCTGCAGGAGATGAAGAGGGGCGTATGAAGCCCTTGGCTAGATTTTCATCTATGTAATCCTTTAAAGCCTTTAGCTCGGGCCCCGCCAGGGGTAGATCTTACCAAAAGGTATCTCTGCTCCAGGCAATAATTCAATTGGACAATCATATGGACGGTGAGGAGGAAGCTGTTCAGCGTTCTTCTTGTCACATAAATCCACATAGTCCTGGTATACAGCTGGTAGTTCAGGGACTGACATGATTCCTTTAGGAACAGAGCAAGCTGAAACTTTTGGACTCATCTGTTTCTCTGGAAAGTGTAATTCCTTGGTCTCCCAGTTAATGGTAGGATTCTGAGCCTGCAGCCATGGTAGCCCTAGAATAATGGGAAAGTGGGGAGAAGAGATAAGCATAAAGGACAGTTTCTCTTGATGATCTTTACCCATAAGAACCCTCAAAGGTTCTGTTTCCTGATCCACTGGTCCAGAGGTCAGCAGGGAGCCATCCACAGTTTCCATCTGTACTGGAGTAGCCTTCTTCACTGAACGTATTCCCTGTTTCAGAGCAAAGGAGACATCCATAAAATTTCCACTTCCCCCTGAGTCGATCATAGCAGAGCTAGACACCCAAGCTGAGTCAACCCAGAGTTTGATGGAAAGAAAGCAATGAGAATTGTTTTTCTTACAACTCAGCTGGGACACCGCTGAGGAAACTTGAAAAATGGCAGCGTTTACACAGTCAACGTCCTCAGAGGTAACGGAGTTTAAGTCCGAGAAATCAAGATCTGTTGCTGCAGATCTCTCTGGAGCCTGAGGCTCGGACCTGACAGATCCCCTCTCGCAACACTCACAATGAATGAGTGCTGCAGTAGTCTTACGAGAACGGCTGGGGCAGTTTATAATGAAGTGCCCTGACTTACCACAATAGAAACATAGATTCTCCTTAAAACGATGTTCCTTGCGTGCATCACTAACCCGTCGTTGTAAAGAGTCTACCTGCATGGGTTCAGGTTCAGGTTCCCGTGTAATCCTACTCAAAGGTTCCTTAGCTGGAGAGGAAGGTAGGAAAAGGTTAGTACGATTGCTTTCGAACCATCTCTCTTGCCTGCGTTCAGTCAGACGAGTATCAATACGGATGCAGTAGTTAATAAAGTCACCTAACGCAGTGGGAGGATCGGCACGAGCAAGTTCATCCTTAATCAGTGGAGATAACCCTTTCGAAAAATAGATTTTTTGGCGGAACTGTCCCAGGTGGTATCAAGGGCCCATCTCCTGAAATCCAAGGCATATTCAGCTACCGAGTGCTTACCTTGGCGCAAAGCTAACATGGCTGCTTCAGCTGTTGCACCTCGATTGGGGTCATCAAACACCTGCCCCATGGCTGAAATAAAATCATCAAGGTGATTCAAACAATCATCCTCAGTGTCAATCAGAGGGTTTGCCACACATTAAAGCATTGTTGGTAAGCAACATAATTATAGTAAGCACCTTAGATCGTTCAGTGGGAAATTGTGAAGCATGTGCAGAAAAAAAAGATTGCATTGATTAATAAATCCCCTGAATTTCTCACGTTCACCGCCAAAACGAAAAGGGGGCAACTTGGAATCCCAGCACTCGGGGCTACGGCAGGAGCCTGGACTCGCCCCTCTAGAACCTCAATCCTGGCTCGCAAATCCTGGGTAGTCTGTCCAACCACTTGCAAATTGTGATTATTGAGGTCCTGTAGATTTGTAAAACGGGTCTTTATATTCTGCAAATCTGCAAGGATATTATCAGTCACTCCGCAAAGTTCCTTTATGCGGGCCTCCATTTTCCAGATCTTTTAAGACAGGATTACTGGAAGAAGAGGAAGAAAAAAAACAATAGTGTTCACCTGTGGCAACACTGCAGAGAGAAAAAAAAATTAAGGGAACTGCTCACCTGGAATGGTTGTGAGAAGTCACAACCACTATCATCACAGAAAGTTTCAACCAGACATCTGATATCCAGAGTTACAGCAGACAAAAAAGAGAAAAGAAAGGAAAAAAAAAAAAAAAAACAATAGTGTTTACCTGTGGTAACACTGCAAAAAGAAAAACTTAAGGGAATTGCTCACCTGGAATGGTTGTGAGAAGTCACAACCACTGTCATCACAGAAAGTACAACCGGACGTCTGATATCCACAGTACAGCAGACACAGCCTTCCAGACCCAGCAGACACTAACGTTTTGGCTTCAGAATCTTGTAATGTATGTAGTACAGTTCATATAGCGTCTTGTGCTTGGATGCGATGAAAACACAGGAGTCACAGGTTTGATATAGAAAAGTCCTGTATTACTTCATACAAGTTGGCAGAAATAGTCACACAGTTTGCAGACACAGAAACAGGAGACACAGCAGGCCAGAGTAATCCAAGCTCAGCAATCACTCTCCAATACAGATTCAGGATCTTCTTCTCTGTTACCGTAAGTCCATGCAAACGTGGGTCTTTCAAAGAGCAGGGTTCAGAGTCCACAAGTGCTTCAGAGTTCCTCAGTAGGAATAGCTGGAGTAGAAGGTCCAAGGCTTACAGGAGTCAAGTCACAGGTTCACTGCAGGCTAGATTCTGAAGCACTGATTGCTCAGCTGTGGCTGCTTAAGAAGCAAAGGAGAGAATCAGGGCGGGAACATGCAAGCTGGAAACTCCATTTTGACTTAGGGCAAGATAGCTGCAGCAAGACAGAAAGTAAAATGGCTGACGAACAAACTGAGTTTCAGGAATATATACATAGAACCTTACAACTGATCTGGAACAAACAGTTTCCCTGGAGGTCCTACAGGGCGTCCCCCTGAGCCTCCAATACCTCCTCCTCAAGCTCAGAGCATACAGCCGACACCACAACTCCCTCCTGAAGAATAGGAACCGGGTCATCCGTCTTCCCGGCCCCCGGGAAACTACGAGATAAAGCATCAGCCTTTACATTTTTTGACCCAGGACGATATGTGACGACAAAATTAAACCTGGTAAAAAACAACGACCATCTAGCTTGTCTGGAATTCAGACGTTTTGCAGACTCTAAATACAGCAGGTTCTTGTGATCAGTAATGACGGTGACCGGGTGGACTGCCCCCTCCAAAAAGTGACGTCACTCTTCAAAAGCCAACTTAATGGCCAAGAGTTCCCTATTGCCGACATCATAATTCCTCTCGGCGGACGACAATTTTTTAGAGAAGAAAGCGCACGGATGCCATTTACCATGGGACGGACCTTGAGATAATACCGCACCCACTCCTACGTCAGATGCGTCTACCTCCACAATGAACGGTTGTGATGCATCAGGTTGGATGAGTATGGGTGCTGAAGCAAAACATTTTTTCAAGGAGGAAAATGCTTGACAAGCTTTGTCAGACCACCTAGAAAAATCCGTCCCTTTTTTTGTCATGTCAGTGAGAGGTTTGACAACGGATGAGAAATTACGAATAAATTTCCGGTAGTAGTTAGCAAACCCCAGGAAACGCTGCAGTGCTTTAAAGATCCTCTGGCCGATCCCATTCAAGCACAGCCTTCACTTTCCCAGGGTCCATACGGAAACCGGAAGCTGACACCAGGAATCCTAAAAACTGAAGTTCTTGTACGGCGAATACACACTTCTCCCATTTGGCGTACAGTTTATTGTCTCGCAAGATCTGCAACACCTGTCTCACATGCTCCTGATGAGACACAAGATCCGGCGAGTAAATTAAGATGTCATCTAGATAAATGACAACAAACTGTCCCCCTAGGTGGCGAAAGATGTCATTAACAAAATGTTGAAACACCGCCGGGGCAGTAGTCAGACCGAAAGGCATGACAAGGTTCTCATAATGTCCCTCTGGAGTGTTAAACGCCGTCTTCCACTCATCCCCCTCCTTTATCCTAATCAGATTATACGCCCCCCTGAGATCCAACTTAGAGAACCATTTGGCGCCCACAATCTGATTGAAGAGATCAGGAATAAGTGGGAGCGGATACGGATCTCGGACCGTAATCCGATTAAGCTCACGGAAATCCAGGCAAGGGCGTAGGCCTCCATCTTTTTTCTTCACAAAGAAGAACCCGCGGCCACTGGGGAAGATGAAGGTCTAATATGCCCCTTGGCCAGACTTTCCGAAATATAATCCTTCATAGCTTGCCTCTCAGGACCAGAAAGGTTATATAACCTAGATTTTGGTAACTTAGCATCAGGAAGCAATTTTAAAGCACAGTCATACGCGCGATGAGGAGGTAATTCTTGACACCCTTCCTCTGAAAACACATCCTCAAAGTCCTCCAGAAAAGGAGGTAAGGTTCTAGGCACGACCGCACCGATGACCGTGTTCATGCAGTTACTATTGCAAAATTCACCCCACTGCCTTATCTCTCTGGATTGCCAATTAATAACTGGGTTATGTTTAGTTAACCAAGGAAGTCCCAACACAATAGGAGTGGGAAGGCCCTCCAACACATAACAAGACAATAGTTCTTTATGTATTGCCCCCACTCGAAGGTCTATGTTATGCACGGCTTGCACAAAGCTACCTTGACCGAGAGGCCTGGCGTCAATAGAGAATATAGGGATAGGTTTGGCCAATACACTCAGTTGCATACCTTGCACCTGGGCAAACCGAGCGTCCACCAGATTAGCCGCAGCCCCACTATCCAGAAGAACAGAAATCCTTTCAGTTCTCGTACCTACCACCACCTCCGCTGGTACGAGAAACTGAGACGGACTTGGGGACGATGTTATGTTTCGGTAGCTGAGGAGTGCAAGCAAAAAAGGCAATACACCAGAGCAGTTGGAATCTATGAGATTGCAGTACCCTGACTAACCACCACAACTAGAGGCAGCCGTGGAGCGTTCCTACGTTGGTCCTAGACGCCTCGTCACAGCCTGAGAAACTAACTACACCTAAAGATAGAAATAGGAAAGCTATCTGCCCCGGAGCAGAACCCCAAAGAAAATAGAAAGCCCCCAAACAAGTAATGGCGGTTAGACAAGATGAAATACAGACACAGAAAGAAAATAGTATGAGCAAACGCTGGGGCCCAAACTAACTAAACAGAAAAGGATAGGAAGGGTACTTACTGCAATCCCAGAAAACCCTGCAAAGCACCAACTCTACTAATTTCAAAAACACCTGAGATCACACGACCTCTTCCACCTAAATTAGTTCTCTGGTGTAACAAAATCAAAAACAGCAGCCACTGAAAAAACTGGAAAAAGCAAAAGTACAAACATAAGTGGCTGAACTAAACTGAGAGGGCAAAAGCCCCCGGAGGGGACCCAGAAGGCCCCCACAGAAGTGCAGGACAAAATGCAAAAATATAGCACAAAAACAAAAAGAAGAAAATGTCTTATCTGATAGCAGGAGATGCAGACACGACACAGCAGGCTACAAGGGAAACAGGAATGAAGGATTCAGACCAGAACAATTGATCACCGGCAACCCTGATGGGAAGGTGACTCCCTTATATAAGACCAGTCAGTAACACCTGACTCCCAGTCCTCACAATCTTCACTGGACAGACCAGCACCGCTTGTAACCACCAGAGGGAGCTTCTGCTCAGAACTCATCTCAAACCCATTCACAACAGTACCCCCCCCTTGAGGAGGGGTCACCGAACCCTCATTTGAGCAACCAGGTCGGTCAGGATGAGTACTATGATACGCACGGATAAGTCTCCTAGCATGGATGTCCAAAGCAAACACCCAAGAATTGTCTTCCTGACCATAACCTCTCCATTTAACCAAATACTGGAGTTTCCGTCTAGAAAAACGAGAATCTAATATTTTCTCAACCACATACTCCAGATTGCCCTCAACCAAAACAGGGTCAGGAGGCACAGCAGCAGGAACCACTGGCTCAACAAACCTCTTCAACAAGGACTTGTGGAACACATTATGAATCTTAAATGTCCCTGGAAGAAGCAAACGAAAAGAAACAGGATTAATAATCTCCATGATCTTATAAGGTCCAATGAACCTAGGCTTAAATTTAGGAGATGCTACTCTCATAGGAATATTCTTTGAGGACAACCAGACCAAGTCCCCCACTCTAAACCGAGGACCATCAGTCCTATGCCGGTTAGCAAACCGCTGGGCCCTCTCCTGAGAGAGGGACAACCTCTCCACTACCTGGTCCCAAATCTGTTGCATACGCTCCACAACAGAGTCAACACCCGGACAGACAGAAGCCTCCGTCTGTCCTGAAGAAAATCGAGGGTGAAACCCAGAATTACAGAAAAACGGAGACATCAAAGTGGCAGAGCTAGCCCTATTATTAAGAGCAAACTCAGCTAAAGGCAAAAAAGAGACCCAGTCATCCTGATCAGCAGACACAAAGCATCTTAGATAAGTCTCCAATGTCTGGTTTGTTCTCTCAGTTTGACCATTGGTCTGAGGATGAAATGCCGAGGAAAAAGACAATTGAACACCCAGTTTAGAACAAAAAGTCCTCCAAAATCTGGAAACAAACTGGACTCCTCTGTCAGACACAATGTTCTCAGGAATGCCGTGTAAACGAACCACGTGCTGAAGGAACAACGGCACCAATTCAGAGGAGGAAGGCAACTTAGGTAATGGCACAAGATGTATCATCTTGGAAAACCTATCACAGATCACCCAGATAATATCAGTCTGTCCATGATGTCTCCGCCTCACAGTGCGTGCAGATGCACTCACACCTGCCTGCTGCCATTCCTGAGCAAGCTCTGCACTGCTGGTAGCCCGATCCCGCAGCTGAAACACTTTTAAGAGATGGTCCTGGCGCTTGCTGGTCTTTCTTGGGCGCTCTGAAGCCTTTTTGGCAACAATGGAACCTCTCTTCTTGAAGTTCTTGATGATGCGATAGATTGTTGACTGAGGTGCAATCTTTCTAGCTGTGATACTCTTCCCTGTTAGGCCATTTTGTGCATTGCAATGATGACTGCACGTGTTTTTTAGAGATAACCATGGTTAACAGAAGAGAAGCAATGATGCCAAGCACCAGCCTCCTTTTAAAGTGTCCAGTGGTGTCATTCTTACTTAATCATGACAGATTGATCTCCAGCCATGTCCTCATCAACACCACACCTGTGTTAATGGAGCAATCACTGAAAAGAGGTTAGCTGGTCCTTTTAAGGCAGGGCTGCAATGATGTTGAAATGTGTTTTAGGGGATAAAGTTCATTTTCTAGCCAAATATTGACTTTGCAAGTAATTGCTGTTAAGCTGATCACTCTTTATAACATTCTGGAGTATATGCAAATTGCCATTAGAAAAAGTGAAGCAGTAGACTTTGTAAAAATTAATATTTGTGTCATTCTCAAAACTTTTGGCCATGACTGTACACTTACCTTATACTTACCTCATGCTAACCTACAGTACAGACACCTATGACACATATTCCACCATATCTTCCTTAGGTTTACCCTATTTCCTCTAGGCTCTCAGTATCTTCACACTGGTATGTGCAATCTTAACCATTTAATCTTGTACGGTTTTGGGGTTAATGTATATCTCCAACAATATATTCATATGTTGCTATATATGGATGTTTCTGAAGATTATATGATATACTATACTGTCTATTCCCATATGAATTCTTTATGAATTGTTTTCAAACTGACTAATAGTTATGAGAATCACTGTATATACCTCTGTTTTTGTCCATTTCAGTCTTTAAGAAATACTACAACTTTGCAAAATTTATGTTATTTTATTTTTTAGTACATTGAGGAAGGTCAAGTAAGACCGAAACGTTGAGGCTATGTGCACACGTTCAGGAATGTTTGCAGAATTTTCCTGAGCAAAAACGGACTTTTTCCGTGGTAAAAACGCGCAGTTTTTTCGCGTTTTTGGTGCATTTTTTGTGCGGATTTTGCACGTTTTTACCGCGATTTTTTCCTGAACTTTCTAGGGCAATAATATAGCGGGAAAAACTCTAGAATTCTGCGAAATTAATGAACATGTTGGTTCTTTTTCCGAGATGCGGTTTTTTTGCGGAAAAAACGCACCATGTGCACAAAAATTGCGGAATTCATTCTAAATGATAGGATGCTTAAATTATGCGTTTTTGACGCATTTTTCCCGCGAAAAAAACGCAAATAATCCTGAACGTGTGCACTTAGCCTTACTGTATGTACTGTTTTGATTAAAATTCCACTTTTTTCATGAGACCACTTGTGTGTGCCAAGGTTTATATTGAACATGAGAGACCGTGACTGTTGTGGAGTGTCAAACCTATAATAGGCTGAAATTAATTCTACTCAATAATAACATATTAATTAAAATTATTTTATATTAACCCTTTCCCAACATGTGCTGTATATAAACTGGTTTGCGGCAGGTGCGTTCCCACAAACATCAGTATAGGTATGGCGCCGCGATCATGCGGCCTTACACTGAACGCCGCAGTGATCAGGTACGGGTGTCAGCTCTGTGTGAGAGCCGACACCCTGCAGCTACCGATCGTGGGAATTTAACCCCTCTGATGCCGCTGTCAGTAGTGACAGCGACATAGGGAATATAGAGCAGGGAATGGGTTCCCTGCGCTCTTCCATCAGGACAATGCGATGCAATCGTATAGTCCTGATGGTCTCCATGGAGACCCCCGGCCACAAGATGGCTGTGGGGTCCTTCAGGGAAGGTGGCTTTGCAGTGCCTGCAGAGGGCAGGACCAGACGCTTCCTCCCTCATCTGCCAAATGCTGCTCCGATGCTCTGCAGTGCAGAAGCCTTGCTGAGTATAAGATTAGTGATCTGACACTATACAATGATGTCCAATCCTGGGTAGTGTTGAGCGATATTGCTCAATATCTAAAAATATCGTATCGAAATTGTATCGCCGATAGCACTAAATATCGTCGATATCCGATTTCGATACCGGAAGTCCCATGTAAGTCTATGGG
>JARQOD010012954.1:0-17664 GCA_033576555.1 Oophaga sylvatica | reverse complement strand
GTGAATTTGAGGGGCTATGACAAAAAACCCCAAAAGTGCACCATTTAAAAACTCCCCCCTCAACGTTTCAAACCCACATTAAAAAATTTTTATTAACCCTTTAGGTATTTTCACAATTTTTTGAACAATTGGGGAAAAGGAAAAAAAAACTTTTAAATTTTTTTTAAAAAAAATTTTTTTTCTTTCCCCCAAATTTTTTTTAAAATTTTGAAAAGGGTTCGTAAAAAAATGAACCACAATTTTGTTTTAAAATTTTTTTTGAGTACTCGATACCCATGTGGGGGGTTTAAACCATTTTGGGCGTTGGCAGAGTGGAAAAGGGAAAAGCAGCAACATTTGATTTTTTTTGGGGGGAATTGAGATTGGACCTTGCGCATTGGGGTCCCGTGTGCCTAAACAGTGGAAACCCCCACAAGTCCCCTTTTTTGGAAAAAACTAGACCCCCCAAGTAACTATTAAATGTGTTGTGGGCTTTTAACCCCCCAGGGTTCCGAAGGTTATAACGTGGCCGTAAAATTAAAAATTTTCTGTTTTTTCCAAAAAAAAATGATCTTTTCATCCCAATTTTTTTTTTAAAAGGAAAAAAAGGGCCCCCAAAAAAAAGTTATTTTGCAATTCCCCTGGTTCGCTGCCCTCGGGGGGAAACCACTATTTGGGTGCGGCAGGTTCGGAGGGAAGAGCGCCATTTGATTTTTTGGGGGAATTGAGATTGGCGCCATATCGATTTGGAGAGTCCCGGGTGCCTAAACAGTGGAAACCCCCACAAGGACCCTTTTGGAAATAGCCCCCCAAGTAATTTTTTAAAATTTTGTGAGAGTTTAAACCCCCCTGGGCTTCACAGAAGGTTATAACTAGAGCCGAAAAATTAAAAAAAAACTTTTTTTTTCCAAAAAAATATCTTTCACCCCCAATTTTTTTTTTCAAAGGATAAAAGGACCCAAAAAAAGTTATTGTGCAATTAGTCCTGAGTCGCTGATACCCATATGTGGGGGTAAACCACTATTTGGGTGCGGCAGAGTCGAAGGGAAGCAGACCCCATTTGCTTTTTGGCTGTTTGGGAAAATTGGACGCCATGTTGTTTTTGGAGAGCCCTGTGTGCCTAAAAAGGGATACCCCCCCCAAAATAACCCATTTGGAAACAAACCCCCCAAGGAAAAATTATTAGATGTGTGGTGAGAGCTTTGAACCCCAAGGGCTTCACAGAAGGTTATAAGTAGAGCTGAAAAATTAAATATATCTTTTCCCCAAAAAAATTTTCCACCCCATTTTTTTTTCCCAAAGGGAAAAAAACCCAAAATTTTTGTGCAAATTTGTCCGGTACGCTGATACCCCATATGGTGGAAAAACCACTTTTTTGGCGCCGGCAGAGTTGGAAGGGAAAACAGCCAATTTACTTTTTTGGTGGAATTGAGTTGGAGCCATTCGATTTGGAGACCCCCTTTTGTGCCTAAAAAGGGAAACCCCCACAAAATGACCCATTTTGGAAAATTGCCCCCCCAAGGAAAAATTTTCTAGATGTGTGGTAAAAGTTTAACCCCCCCAAAGGGCTTAAGATTTTTAAAAGTGAGCATAAAATTAAAAAAATATCTTTTCCCAAAAAATCTTTCCACCCCCAATTGTTATTTTTCCAAAGGGAAAGGGGGCCCAAAAGTTTGTGAATTGTCCTAGTATGTTTTTCCCCATATTGGGGGTAAAACCCCAAAAATTTTCGCATGGCAGAGCTGGAAAGGGGGAAAGGCCCTTTTTAATTTGGATTTTGGGAATGGTCTGCGGGGTCATGTCACGTTTGGAGGCCCTGTGTGCCTAAAAATTTTTAAAAACCCCCACAGTCTCCATTTTGGAAACTGACCCCCCCAAACTTTTTTAATGTGTGGTAGCATTTGAAACCCCAAGTGTTCAAGAATTTATAACGTGGCCGTGAAAATAAAAATATCATATTTTTTTTTTTTCAAAAATAATCTTTTTGCCCCCAAATTTTTATTTTTTTAAGGGTAACAGGAGAATAGGCCCCCCAAAAATTTTGAATTTGTCCTGGTCGCTGTATCCCTATGTGGGGGGAAAACCCTTTTTTGACGTGGCGACTCGGAAGGGAAGGGCACCCCTTTTTTAAAGCGACTTTTTTGGGTGGTCTGCGGGGGCAGTCGCGCTTGGAGAGCCCCCAGTGCCAAACAGTGAAACCCCCCCAAAGACCCCTTTTGCAAATTGCCCCCAAGGAACTTATCTAGATGTGGGTCAGCACTTTGAACCCCAAGGGCTTCACAAAATTTATAATGTAGAGCCGTGAAAATTTTAAAAAAATATTTTTTTTCCCAAAAAAATTTTTTTTTCCCCCCAAATTTTTTTTTTTTAAAGGGTAAAGGGAAATAGGCCCCAAAAGCTATTGTGCTTTTGCCCCAGTACGCTGATACCCCATTGTGGGGGGGGGAAAACCCCTGTGTCGCCTTACTGCGTCTTTGGGGGGCCCAAATTTAACAACCCCCAAAAAAAATGAAATTTGGTTTTTTTTTTTACCCGTTCCCGTGCGGTATTAGTGATTAGGCATTTAAAATTTCCCGGGTCAGTGCGTTACGTGTTAAACCCGATTTCCCCTTTTTTCTGTTTAGCTTTGTCACACACTAAAAGTGTTTTTTTTTTGGAAAAATTTTTTTTAAAAAAATTTTTGCTCCCCCATTTTGGAATTAAAATTTTTCCATTTTGGGGCCCACAGGTTTTTGTGGGTTTTTTTTGCAGGAGAGCTGCGTTTTTTTTTTGGACCAATAGGGGCATAACGTTTTTGATCGTTTCCTTTTCCATTTTTTTTTGAATCAGAAGGGAAAAAAAAAAGCAATTCAGGAATTGTTTTTTTTTTTTTTTTTTTTCCCCCGTTCCGTGTGTGGTAAATTGATAAAGGCTTTTTCTTCGGGTCACTAAAAGGGTTCGGCGATTCCTATTTTTTTTATTTTTTTTTTTTTTTTTGGGTTTTTTCCAATAAAATTTTTTAAAAAATAATTTTTTTTTGCATCAGTTTATTCCCCGAGCAAAAAAATTTTTTTTTTTTTTTGCTGTGATGTTGTTTAGCGGCTTTTTTTTTGAGGACAAATGTTTTTGGGGGGGACCATGTATTTTTATCTGCTTTTTGACGCGGTTTTTTCATTTTTCCCCAAGGGATAATGATAAGCTTGGAAAAAGAAATAATTTTTTCTTTTTTGTGTTTTTTTTTAGGCTTTCACTGAAGGGGTTAACTAGGGTTTGCTTTTATGATGGGATTTTTCGGACGTGGGATTAACAGTGATGTTTTTTGTTTTTTTTTTTTTTTTATCTTTTAAAAATTGTTTTTTTTTTTGGGGATTTTTTTTAAATTATTTTTTAATTTTTTTTTTTTAAAAATTTTTTAAAAAAAATGTTTTTTTTTTAATTGTCCCTTTATGGGACTTTCACTTTTTTTCTTTTTTTTGCATTTTTCAATGCTTGCAATTTGGTTTCAAAAGCATTGCAACTTAGGGGAAAGTGTGTGACAATGTTAAGCAGCTTCCCGTGCTAAACCCCCGGGGTTTTAAAAAGACAACCCCCGGGTATCAGGCAGGATCGGCCCCAAAAACTTTTCAGGGTGCGATTGAGGCAGGGGGCTCCCGACCCTTGCCCCCCTTGAGTCGCGTCGCGCTCGATCGCAGCAGTCGGGGGTTAACCCCCAGGGGGGGTGGGGGCTCCGCTCCTGGCTGTCGTGAGGAAGCCTGGCCACTGCAGGCCGGCTCCGCACTGATGGCTGGGAAGCTGAAATTTCAGCTTCTCCTGCGCGACCCTTTGGTTTGGTCGTCGATTACTGACCTCACGGCGTGGTGCGGGAAAACCACGGAAAGGCCCCCCTTTCCACTTGCCGTGTGTCAGCTGTCTGGGACGCTGCGGCCTGTTACCACTGCGTTTTACCCAGTGGTAGATAAAAAGGCAACGTGCAGAGCCCGCCCCGGTGCGGAACTGGAACCTTCCCCTGCGGCCCTGCCGTCAGGGAAAATTTAAGGGGGTTTTAAAACATGTTTTACTGTCCCCTAACTTTTTTTTGTAATGTTCAATGTTTTCTATAAAAAAAAAAGGAGTCAAATTTTTCCGAAAGCGGCTCCAACCGGGGCATCATTACATGTCGGTGAAGGTGACGAAGTGGCAGGCCCATCTTCTGCCCCCCGACACCAATAGCCGCAGCACCCCCCACCAAATGTCAAGCAGACGAACCACACGGAGGCCCTCCCTAGGGGGAAGATGGGGGCCCCGCACAGTCTACCTGCCCCCGGAAAAGATGTGCTTGTGTGACGTGCGTGCGTGGGGGTTGTGTGGTGCTGCGTCGGCTGTGTGCTTCGTGGTGCCGTGTGACGTGCGTGCGGGTCTTGGGAGTGCTGCGTGCTGGTATTGTGTGCATGTGTGCATGGGGGTTTTGTGACGTGTGTGTTTTCTGTTTGTGACATGCGTGCGGGTGCTTGTGTGGGGTGCGTGCGTGGGGCTTGTTTGACGTGCGTGGTGGTGCTTTTGTGGTGTGTTGTGGGTGCTTGTGTGCGTGTGTGCGGGTGTTGTGTGCGGCGTGCGTTGTGTTGTGGACGGGTGGGGGGGGTGTTGGTTTTTGTGCATGCTGGTACTTGTGGACAGGGGGGCATGGTCTTTTTTGACGTGCATGGGCTTTGTGAGTGCGTGCGTGGTGCTTGTGGATGTGGTGTTTGGTTTTTGTGTGGATTGTGCTGGTGCTGTGTGAGTGTGTGCATGCTGCTGTGTGACATGCGTGCGTGGGTTTTGCTGACGTGCGTGATGGTGCTTTTGTGCGTGCGTGCATGACTTGTGTGACGGTGTGCTGGTGCTTGTGTGACGTGCGGGCGTGGTGCTTGGTACGTTTTTGGGCTGGTGTTTTTTGATGTGCGTGCGTTTCTTGTTAACAAGCGTGCAGGTACTTGTGTTTGGTTGCATGGTGTTTGTGTTCGAGGGTGCTGGTGTTTGTGCGAAAATGCGTGGGGGTTGTGTGAATGGTGATGGGCTTGTTTGACGTGCGTGCAACTGGTTTTTGGGGCGGGTGCATGCTGCTTTTGTGAGTGTATGCAGTGCTTGTGCGCAAAGGTTGTGTGTATGGTGCTTATTTTTATGGGTCCCCGAAGACTGGAAAACATGTTTTGGAAACGCCTTGCTACATATCAGGAGGCTTTTTTAAAAAAAACAAAATGGGAAGGAAGCAAACGCCAGCAAAAGCCATACACCTGACAAATACTATTGAGAATTCTGCTATTAGAAGTGAAGGGGAAGAACAAAGACAAAAAAATCTACATAATAAAAATATAAACCAATCACAAACTAAAATGTTTCTATACAAATGCACAAAGCATGGGCAACAAACAAGGAGAATTGGAGATTTAATGCAGGAAAAGAAATATGATGTCATTGGAATCACTGAAACTTGGTGGGACGGTACACATGATTGGAATACAAGGCTAGAAGGTTACAACTTATTTGCAGAAACAGACTTGATAAACGAGGAGGAGGTGTTGCATTGTATGTTAGAAAAGCGTATATTTGCACAGAGATTGATGCTTCAGAGACTGGTAGTTCTGTGGAAACTGTTTGGGAAAGAATACAAGGACAGAACAATGGAAAGGACCCATTGTAGGCATTTACTACAGGCCACCTATGCAAGCTGAAGATATGGTGAACCCTTTATGCATCAAATGGCCAAGTTCTCCAAAAAATATGACATAGTGGTCATGGAGATTTAACTATCCAGACATTTGATGGGAATCTCTCTCAGGCAAAACTAAACAGGTCAAGGAAATTCTTATCCTCTCTTGCTGACAACTTTATCTTCCAAAAGGTAGGGGAGAAACAAGGGGATCTGCTACCTTGGATATAATCCTTATAAACAGGGGGAAATGGTTGAGGAGGTAAGAGTGGCTGGGACCCTAGGAGGTAGTGACCATGCTATTTTAGAATTTTGGATATACAAGGGGTGGAAGACCTGTGAAGACTCAGATGTCAAGGTTTGATTTAAGAAAGGCAGATTTTTAAGGGACTCAGAAAGAGAATTGGAGGGATCCAGTGGCTGGATATCCTTAAGGACAAAAATGTCCAGGAAGGATGGGAAATCTTGAAAAATGAGATTCTCAAGCACAATCGTTAACAATTCCGAAAAAGGGAAGAATGGGAAGCATTTAAGGAAACCAGGATGGATGAACACAGACTTAAACACATGCTAAAAAGGAGAAAGAAATGTTTATCAAATGGAAAGAGGGAGGATATCTAAAGAATTTTAATGCCGTCTGCAGAACCTGCAGGGCACAATCAGTTTATCTAAAGCTCACAATGATTAAGGCTTGCAAGAGACGTCAAAAGCAACAAAAAGGATTTTGGGGTTACGTCAAAAGTAAAAGAAAAGTCAAAGATGCTATAGGA
Organism: Oophaga sylvatica; assembly: GCA_033576555.1. Classification (NCBI taxonomy): domain Eukaryota; kingdom Metazoa; phylum Chordata; class Amphibia; order Anura; family Dendrobatidae; genus Oophaga; species Oophaga sylvatica. The sequence continues at coordinate 11,271 of JARQOD010012954.1, read as the reverse complement.
TTTTTACAGGATGAAAATGATGAAATGGTAAGACAGGATGTTGAGATGGCTGAACTGTTAAATTCCTATTTTGCATCTGTTTTCTCTCAGAAAGGAATGTAACATCAATGATCTTCACTGTCCTATTAAAGGAATAGAAGAATCCAGGATATTATAAACAGAAAGAAAGTGAGGAAACACTTAGCTAACCAAAATGAATTGAAGTCTCCAGGTCCAGATGAATTACACCCCAGAGTACTGAAGGAGATAGCAGAAGAAATTCTTGAACCACTGTCCATAATCTTTGAAAATTCTTGGAGAACAGGAGAAGTCCCAGAAGACTGGAGAAGAGCAAATGTTGTTCCTATCTTCAAAAAGGGGAAGAAGGTGGACCCAGGGAACACAGGCCGGTGAGTCTGACTTCTATTCCAGGAAAAGATCTTTGAACAAATTATTAAAGAACATGTATGTAAGTACCTGGATAAGAATGAAGTTTTAAACAGAGTCAGCATGGGTCTGTAACTAATAAGTCATGTCAGGACTAACTTAATTTCCTTCTATGACAGAATCACTGACTGGGTGGATCAGAGAAATGCTGTAGATATAGTATATCTTGACTTCAGCAAAGCATTTGACAAGTATCTCACACAATCCTTATTGAAAAATGACTAAGTATGGAATGGACAAGGCAACTGTTAGGTGGATTCATAACTGGCTTAGTGATCAGACTCAAACAGTAGTTGTAAATGGCTGCACATCCAGTTGCTTCACAGAAGTTTATAACGTAGAGCCGTGAAAATAAAAATACATATTTTTTTTCCACAAAAATAATCTTTTTGCCCCCAAATTTTTATTTTTATAAGGGTAACAGGAGAAATAAGGCCCCAAAAGCTATTGTGCAATTTGTCCTGGTACGCTGATATCCCATATGTGGGGGGGAACCACTATTTTTGACGCATGGCAGAGCTCGGAAGGGAAGGGCACCGTTTTTAAATGCAGACTTTGATGGAATGGTCTGCGGGTGTCATGTCGCGCTTGGAGAGCCCTGATGTGCCTAAACAGTAGAAAACCCCCACAAATGACCCCATTTTGCAAACTAGACCCCCCAAGGAACTTATCTAGATGTGTGGTCAGCACTTTGAGCCCCCAAGGGCTTCACAGAAGTTTATAATGTAGAGCCGTGAAAATAAAAAAATCATATTTTTTCCACAAAAAATTACCTTTTTGCCCCAAATTTTTATTTTTATAAGGGTAACAGGAGAAATAGGACCCAAAAGCTATTGTGCATTTTGTCCTGAGTACGCTGATACCCCATATGTGGGGGGGAAACCACTGTGATCGCCTTACTGCGATCTTTGGGAGGCACAATGAACAAATCCACAAAAAGGTGAAGAATTGGTTTTCTTTTTTACGCCGTTCCTCGTGCGGTATTAGTGATTAGGCGACTTTATTCCTCGGATCGGTGCGATTACAGCGATACCAGATTTACACCCTTTTTTCATGTTTAGCTTCTGTACACACTAAAAAAGATGCTTTTTCTTGGAATAATTTTTTTGTAAGAAATTTTTGCATCGCCGTATTTTGAGAATTATAATTTTTCCATATTTCGGACGACAGAGTTATCTGTGGGCTTATTTTTTGCGGGACGAGCTGACGTATTTATTGGTACCATATTCGGGCACATAACGTTTTTTGATCGTTTCCTATTCCGATTTTTGTGGAATCAGAATGAACAAAAACCAGCAATTCAGGAATTGTTTTTTTTTTTTTCCTCCGTTCCGTGTGTGGTAAAATTGATAAAGCAGCTTTATTCTTTGGGTCACTACGGTTACGGCGATTCCTCATTTATATATTTTTTTTTTATGTTTTGGCGTTTTTTACACAATAAAAATTTTATAGAAAAAATAATTATTTTTGCATCAGTTTATTCCGCGAGCTATAATTTTTTATTTTTTTGCTGATAATGTTGTGTAGCGGCTTGTTTTTTGCGGGACAAGATGACGTTTTCAGTGGTACCATGATTATTTATATCTGACTTTTTGATCCCGTGTTATTGCACTTTTTCCAAGCGGTATAATGATACCGCTTGGAAAAGTATAATTTACTACTTTTTTGTGTTTTTTTTTTACGGCTTTCACTGAAAAGGTTAACTAGGGTTACGCTTTTATAGATGGGATTTTTACGGACGTGGCGATACCTAACATGTGTATGTTTTTTGTTTTTTATTTTTTTTATTACATAAAAATGTGTATTTTTTAGGGGATTTTTTTAAAATTATTTTTTAATATTTTTTTTACAATTTTTTTTAAAAAAAATGATTTTTTTTAACTTGTCCCTTTATGGGACTTTCACTTTTTTTACTTTTTATTGCAGTTACAATGCATTGCAATGCTCTGGCATTGCAATGCATTGCAACTATAGTGGAAGCTGCTGTGACAATGATCACAGCAGCTTCCCGTAGCTAAATGACCCGGAGGTTGTCATGACAACCCCCGGGTCATCAAGGCAGAGATCGGCCCCTGCAAATACATTGCAGGGTGCCGATCTGAGGCAGAGGGAGCTCCCGACCCTCTGCCTCCCCCTCTGAGCTCTGCGATCGTGCTCGATCGCAGCAGTCAGGGGGTTAACAGCCAGGGGCGGTGGGGGCTCCGCTCCTGGCTGTCAGTGCAGGAAGCCTGGCCACTGCAGCGCCGGCTCCTGCACTGATCGCGCTGGGGAAGCTGAAATTTCAGCTTCTCCTGCGCGATCGCTGCTGTGTTTGGTCAGTCAGTTGACTGACCAATCACAGCGCTGTGAGTGCGGGGACCGACGGCAAAGGTCCCCGCCCCCGCTTGCCGTGCCTGTCAGCTGTCTGTGACAGCTGTCGGCACTGATCTACCACTGCGTGTTTACACGCAGTGGTAGATCAAAGGCATGACGTGCAGAGTCCGTCCTGGTGCCGGAACTGGCACCTTGCCATGACGGACTCCGCACGTCAGTGGACATTAAGGGGTTAAACACATGTTCTACTGTCTCCATAACTTATTTATTGTAATGTTCAATGTTTTCTATCCAACAGAACGGAGTCAAACCTTACCGAAAGAGAGACGGCATCCGACTCCGAGGTCATCATTGACACTGTCGGTGAAGGTGACGAAGTGGCAGGCCCATCTTCTGCACCCCCCACACCAATGAGCCAGCAGCACCACCACACCAACATGTCAAGCAGCATCAGCATCCACACAGGAGGCCAATCCCTAGGAGGAAGATGTGGGCCACAGCAGCAGTCCTACACTGCCGCTGGAAAGATGCTGCTTGTGTGACGTGCGTGCGTGGTGCTTGTGTGACGTGCGTGCGTCGTGCTTGTGTGACTTGCGTGGTGCCTGTGTGACGTGGTGCGTGGTGCTTGTGTGACGTGCGTGCGTGCATGGTACTTGTGTGACATGTGTGCATGGTGCTTGTGTGACGTGTGTGTATGCTGCTTGTGTGACATGCGTGCGTGGTGCTTGTGTGGCGTGCGTGCGTGGTGCTTGTGTAACGTGCGTGCGTGGTGCTTGTGTGACGTGTGTGTGTGGTGCTTGTGTGACGTGTGTGCGTGGTGCTTGTGTGACGTGCGTGCGTAGTGCTTGTGGACGTGTGCGCGTGGTGCTTGTGTGATGTGCATGCGTGGTACTTGTGTGACATGTGTGCATGGTGCTTGTGTGACGTGCGTGGTGCTTGTGTGACGTGCGTGCGTGGTGCTTGTGTGACGTGCGTGTTTGGTACTTGTGTGGCATGTGTGCATGGTGCTTGTGTGACGTGTGTGCATGCTGCTTGTGTGACATGCGTGCGTGGTTCTTGTCGGACGTGCGTGCATGGTGCTTGTGTGACGTGCGTGCATGGTACTTGTGTGACGTGTGTGCATGGTGCTTGTGTGACGTGCGTGCGTGGTGCTTGTGTGACGTGCGTGCATGGTGCTTGTGTGATGTGCGTGCGTGGTGCTTGTGTAACAAGCGTGCATGGTACTTGTGTGACGTGTGTGCATGGTGTTTGTGTTACGAGGGTGCGTGGTGCTTGTGTGACGAATGTGCGTGGTGCTTGCGTGACATGCGTGCATGGTGCTTGTTTGACGTGCGTGCAAGCTGCTTGTGTGACGTGTGTGCATGCTGCTTGTGTGACGTGTATGCATAGTGCTTGTGCGACAAATGAGTCGTGTGTATGGTGCTTATGTGTATATGGATCACCCGAAGACTGGAAAACATGTATTTGGAAATCGCCTTGCTACACTCATCAGGAGAGCTTTAAACTAGAACAATGTGGGAAGGGAAGCAAAACGCCAGCAAAAGCCATACACCTGACAAATACTATTGAGAATTCTGCTATTAGAAGTGAAGGGGAAGAACAAAGACAAAAAATCTACATAATAAAATATAAACCAATCACAAACTAAAATGTTTTCTATACAAATGCACAAAGCATGGGCAACAAACAAGGAGAATTGGAGCTACTAATGCAGGAAAAGAAATATGATGTCATTGGAATCACTGAAACTTGGTGGGACGGTACACATGATTGGAATACAAAGCTAGAAGGATAAACTTATTTGCAAGAAAACAGATTTGATAAACAAGGAGGGTGTTGCATTGTATGTTAGAAAAGCGTATATCTGCACAGAGATTGACGCTTCAGAGACTGGGAGTTCTGTGGAAACTGTTTGGGTAAGAATACAAGGACAGAACAATGGAAAGGACACATTGTAGGCATTTACTACAGGCCACCTATGCAAGCTGAAGATATGGATGAACCCTTTATGCATCAAATGGCCAAGTTCTCCAAAAAATATGACATAGTGGTCATGGGAGATTTCAACTATCCAGACATTTGATGGGAATCTCTCTCAGGCAAAACTAAAGGTCAAGGAAATTCTTATCCTCTCTTGCTGACAACTTTATCTTCCAAAAGGTAGGGGAGAAAACAAGGGGATCTGCTACCTTGGATATAATCCTTATAAACAGGGAGGAAATGGTTGAGGAGGTAAGAGTGGCTGGGCCCTAGGAGGTAGTGACCATGCTATTTTAGAATTTTGGATAACAAGAGGTGGAAGACCTGTGAAGACTCAGATGTCAAGGTTAGATTTAAGAAAGGCAGATTTTAAGGGACTCAGAAAGGAATTGGAGGGATCCAGTGGCTGGATATCCTTAAGGACAAAAATGTCCAGGAAGGATGGGAAATCTTGAAAAATGAGATTCTCAAAGCACAATCGTTAACAATTCCGAAAAGGGGAATGGGAAGCATTTAAGGAAACCAGGATGGATGAACAGAACTTAAACACATGCTAAAAAGGAAGAAAGAAATGTTTATCAAATGGAAAGAGGAGGCATATCTAAAGAATTTAATGCCGTCTGCAGAGCCTGCAGGGCAAAATCAGATTATTTAAGCTCACAATGAATTAAGGCTTGCAAGAGACGTCAAAAGCAACAAAAAAGGTTTTTGGGGGGATACGTCAAAAGTAAAAGAAAAGTCAAAGATGCTATAGGATTTTTACAGGATGAAAAATGATGAAATGGTAAAACAGGATGTTGAGATGGCTGAACTGTTAAATTCCTATTTGCATCTGTTTTCTCTCAGAAAGGAAATGTAACATACACTGATCTTCACTGTCCTATTAAAGGAATAGAAGAATCCAGGATATCTATAAACAGAAAGACAGTGAGGAAACACGTAGCTAACCAAATGAATTGAAGTCTCCAGGTCCAGATGAATTACACCCCAGAGTAATGAAGGAGATAGCAGAAGAAATTCTTGAACCACTGTCCATAATCTTTGAAAATTCTTGGAGAACAGGAGAAGTCCCAGAAGACTGGAGAAGAGCAAATGTTGTTTCTATCTTCAAAAAGGGGAAGAAGGTGGACCCAGGGAATACAGGCCGGTGAGTCTGACTTCTATACCAGGAAAGATCTTTGAACAAATTATTAAAGAAACATGTATGTAAGTACCTGGATAAGAATGAAGTGATTAAACAGAGTCAGCATGGGTCTGTAACTAATAAGTCATGTCAGACTAACTTAATTTCCTTCTATGACAGAATCACTGACTGGGTGGATCAGAGAAATGCTGTAGATATAGTACATCTTGACTTCAGCAAAGCATTTGACAAAGTATCTCACACAATCCTTATTGAAAAAATGACTAAGTATGGAATGGACAAGGCAACTGTTAGGTGGATTCATAACTGGCTTAGTGATCAGACTCAACAGTAGTTGTAAATGGCTGCACATCCAGTTGGAAGAATGTCTCAAGTGGGGTACCACACGGCTCTGTTTTGGGCCTGTATTGTTCAACATCTTTATCAATGATTTAGATGAAGGAATTGAGGGTAAACTGATCAAATTTGCTGATGACACAAAGCTAGGAGGAGTAGCTAATACAGAGAAGAGAGTGAGAGGATTCAAAAATATATAAACTGGAGCAGTGGGTAGCAACTAACAGAATGGTTTTTAACAGGGAAAAAATGCAAAGTACTACATCTGGGCAATAAAAATGAAAAAAGCATATACAAAATGGGAGGAATAGGGCTAAGTAACAGCACATGTGAAAAAGACTTGGGTATACTAATTGATCACAGACTGAACATGAGTCAACAGTGTGATGCAGCAGCAAAAAAGGCAAATACAATTCTAGGATGTATCAACAGAAACATACAGCTCTAGATCACGTGAGGTCATTATTGCCCTCTACTCCTCTTTGGTTTGACCTCATCTGGAATACTGTGTCCAGTTTTGGGCACCCCATTTTAAAAAAGAATCAACAAAACTAAGCAAGTTCAGAGAAAAGCCACCAGAATTGTGACCGGTCTGCAAACCAAGTCCTATGAGGAACGGTTGCAGGATTTGGGAATGTTTAGCTTGCAAAAAAGAAGACTGAGAGGAGACTTAATAGCTGTCTACAAATATCTCAAGGGTTGTCACATTGTAGAAGGATCATCTTTATTCTCATTTGCAAAGGAAAGACTAGAAGCAATGGGATGAAACTGAGTAGGAGGAGACACAGATTAGATATTAGAAAAAACTTTTTGACAGTTAGAGTGATCAATGAGTGGAACAGGCTGCCAGAGAGGTGGTGAGATCTCCTTCGATGGAAGTCTTCAAACAGAGGCTGGACAGACATCTTTCTGGGATGATATTTAGAGAATCCTGCTTTGATCAGGGGATTGGACCAGATGGCCCAGGAGGTCCCTTCCAACTCTACATTCTATGATTCTATTGATTCTATGGTACCGGGCCGGTGTATTGAAGGGATGTGTCACAGCGGCAGTGACCCGGTCCATGGCCCTGGGCATCCAATGAAAGGGGAATTATTACAGGGGATGTTAGAGTTTGTAGTAGGTATTCGTGATGCCACCTGTGGTATCTGGTCAGAGTGACCAGCGCTGCGGTGCAGATCCACTGAGACCGATGGTGTGATGCAGCAGAGGTGAAATAGCTTTCCACAGGTAAAGCTTGTGATCTCAGGGCAGGTAGATGTTGTAATATTAAGGTAATGGTACTGAGAGATGCAGCTGAGTGTAGTAGGAGACGCAGGAAAAAACTGAGAAACAGTCAGTGAGTTGCAGTTTCCAAAGCTTTACTTACAGTTTTGCAGGCAAAGTATCCAGGGCATTGAATACAGGTCGTACTGGAGTAGGTCAGCCTGAAAGCAGTTTAGGATCCCCTTATTACAGGTGGGATGTGAGGTCTCCTTTCTAGCGCTGTTTGGGAAGGCACTGGTGCTATAAGCTTCGTCCAAGTTCCTCTTCTCTCTCTCTCTTATTCAAGTTGAACTTCACTCTCATAACAGGCGCTGTAACCTGTTTCAGGAATCACTCTCTATGGAGTCTCCGGCTCCATGTGCTGCTGCTTTGAAGAAGAGTTTTTATTGGGACAGAGAACCTGCCGTCCTCTGCCCTCGGATTCTGCTGCTGGGACTTTACTTCACCCTCTCAGCCTCGGACTCCAGGGGTCTGGTCTCTGGCGCTCAGACCTGGGGATGAGCCCTGCTATGGCTCCCGTCCCCCAGCTTGTCTCTGCACGTCTTCCCCTCTCGTCCTCCAGCTACACTCCTAACTCCTCCCCCAGCCAGAATATTCCTAGGGAAGCTCCCCTTCAAATCAGGTGTTTGAGCTCCCCCTTCTGGTCTGGAGTCAGAAAGGTGTTGTATGCTGTGTTACCTGTTAAGGGATCCCTCTTTGCTTCCAGGCATGACATCACCCTCCCCTGGGAGGAGAGCAAGGTCACTGTGGCAACCAAACTCCGGGGTGCCACATATTACATCTTGTTTTACGACATGTTATTTAGAGGTGGTGACCCATACACAATTCTAATTCTAACATTAATCTTCTGTCATATACGACAGCCCTAAGGGTAGGGCACACGATCAGTAAAATGCTGCGGGTTTGACGCTGTGTACTTCTGCAGCTTCCAAACCACAGCTTTCCAGTTGTCAGGCACAGTGGATGGGTTTCAAGAAATTCCCATGCCCACTATGCATCCACAGATGCCTGCAGCTCACCTGCGGAGACGGACATGCGGCACGTCTCTCCGACAGCAGCAGGCAATTTCTCTTTCTGATTTCTCCAGTCGTGTGAGCAAGGCCTTAGCAAGATGCTGCATATTGAATTGCATTGCAGCGCTTTTTACTGCGCAGAGGTAATATTTTGTTTGGGCTACTCGTCAACTTTGGCCATAATTCAGCGTGCGGCCAAAAATCCCATTATGCTGCAACTACAATTCACTATAATGTAAGGGAATGTGGCTGCATTGCTTCCAGAAAATTTTTCGGGACACAAGTGGAAAAAAACCAAATCATTTTCATTTTTTTGCACCAGCATAAGTGATCACATTTACTTACGGTCTGTAGCATTGAAGTCAGTTAGTAATATGATCTTTGGACGCAATGTGAGTCATGGGCAAATTATTTGTTTATTTTGCTATTTCCTATGGGCAAATAAAATTAATCCTCTCCCTCTGGATAGGTGTACCTTTCCAATCGCTGAGGATTCACCCCTGAGACCACCACGATCCTGAGAACCAGCGCTCTGAAGAGCATCATTATTGGAGCTAGACGAAAAATGGGGAAAAGATTTTTTTCGATTTTTTGTTTTCGTCTTTCCAGAGCCATAACTTTTTTATTTTTCCGTCAATATGGCCATGTGAAAGCTTATTTTTTGCGGGACAAGTTGTACTTTAAACAACACCATTGGTTTTACCATATTGTGTACTTGAAAACGGGAAAAAAATTCCAAGTGTGGTGAAATTGCAAAAAAAAGTGCAATCCCACACTTGCATTTTGCTTGGCTTTTTTGCTAGGCTCACTAAATGCTAAAACTGACCTACCACTATGATTCTACAGGTCATTACGAGTTCATATACACCAAACATGTCTAGGTTCTCTTTTATCTAAGTGTTGAAAAAAAATTCCAAAGCTTGCTAAAAATAAAAAAAAATGTTCAATTTTCCAAGACCCGTAGCGTCTCCATTTTTCGTGATCTGGGTGGAGGGTGAGGGCTTATTTTTTGCGCACCAAGCTGATGTTTTTATTGATACCACTTTTGTGAAAATATGTTCTTTTGATTGCCAGTTATTGCATTTTAATGCAATGTCACGGCGACCGCCAAAAACGTAATTGTTGCCGTTATGAATTTTTTTCTCGCTACGCCGTTTTAGCGATCGGGTTAATCCTTTTTTTCTATTGATAGATCGGGCAATTCTGAACATGGTGATACCTAATATGTGTATGTTTGATTTTTCTTTTATTATTTTATTTTGATTGGGGCGAAAAGGGGGTGATTTGATCTTTTATTTTTTTTTTTTTTTTTTTTAATTTTTAAACACTTTTTTTTTTTACTTTTGGCACTGGGCGGCGCTCATAGCATAGCATAGCGCTCTGCAATGTGCCTGCAACAACCATAGAGGTCTCTATGAGACCTCTGGTTGTCAAGGCAAGGTGTCGCCGACCCCCAATCACGTGACGGGGGTCGGCGTTGTGCTCACTCCCGGCCCGGCGGCGCTAGTTAAATGCCCTCTGTCAGCTTTGACAGCGGGATTTAATAGTTAATAGGCCGAGCGGATCGCGATTCTGCTTGCGCCTATTACGAGCACATGTCAGCTGTTTTATACAGCTGACATGTTGCGGCTTTAAGGCAGGCTCACCGCCGAGCCCACCTCAAAGCAGGGGATTTCTTACTGATGACGTACTATTCCGTCATCGGTAAGGAAGGCGTTTAAAAGGCGAAGCCTTGTCTTTTAATATTTTAACTTTGTTTGAATAAAGAATTTATTTTCCCCCCTGGATGGTTGTGCCGGAATCTTTCCCCATTTTTGTCTAACTTCTGTGATCACCAGTGGAAACAGCACCCTCAGGATGAACTCCAGACCAAAATTCTAGCTACCACATTCTCAGCGTGGTAAGCTCCTTCGTCCTTCTCCCTGCATCTCACCATGTAATGGGGCTGTAGTCAATCATACGCACTGCGGCGCCATTCAAATGTGACTGTTCAAATAACTCCTTTAAGAGAGTGGTGAGAGGTACAAACCAAGTAACGCAAAACACACTGATCGGGGTGGAGCGTATTATAGTATGTGGGCTGGTGGGGTTTGTGTGGCAGGGCGGCTTTTTTGTCCCAGTCCGGCCCTGTACGTGGGCCTGCTGGGCATCCTGTGCCGGTGACTCTGGCCCCAGCCTCCTGATGTGTACTTTCCTCCGCTCCCTATTTCTTCACGCATGCTGCACAAGGCAGACAGTGAGGACCCCCGTGGCCCACCCCAGTTGCAGAGCGAGGCGGCAGGCTTTCACTGCGTGTGATCCCGGTTGAGGAGAGAGGAACGTGCTTCAGGCAAGCAAGACTGCCGCCATACTGAGAGATTCTATTGCTTACCTTCACCCCAGAAAATTACAAAATCCCAGCATGTCCTGTCAAATTCAAACCTTTAGGGCCTGCTGGGAGTTATAGGTTTTTTTACTGCAGTGATGATGCTGGGATGGTGCAGCATCAAAAGTCATCACAGTGGCAGGCTCTTCTCTCTAGGAAAAGCCTGATGGAATTCACAGGATCCAGCACTTTCATGATGTAGCCCGATGCTCATTTTGACTATAATGGGAGGCCAGTCATGAGCAGCAAAACAGGTGGCCGGAAATCACACCATCTGAGGTTTGGCCATTTTTCTGTCTGAATGCCAGATCCGAGTGGTCTTGCCTTATAGTCAATGGGAGCATTGGCTGATCAGATGGATCCTGTGAAATCCATCTGTTTCTTCCCAGACAGCAGTGCCTTTCAGATTTCACCAACCCTATCATAAC
>JARQOD010012953.1:0-17664 GCA_033576555.1 Oophaga sylvatica | reverse complement strand
TCTCAAAGATGGCCCATTTTGTTCCTCTCTACAGTCTACCTTTGCTCTGATTGGTGAAGATTTTCATCATTACTCTTCAGAATTCACGGTTTCCCTCGCACATGTGTCAGCAGAGGGGGTCCAATTACCTCCCAGTTCTGGAGAGCTCTTTGTGGACTCTTGAAAGTGACCTGGCTTTTTTCTGCCTTTCACCCCAAAGAACGGGCAGGTGGAACAAGAAATCAAATTTTTAAAACTTATCCCGCACTTCTAAATGCTCATCAAAATGTGGGTCGTTTACCCCCTTGGGCTGAGTTTACTTTAAAATAAAACACCAGGAATCTTCATCCAATTTCCCCCTTTCTTCATTGTTTTCGGAATCTCAGTGTGCCTTTACCAGTACTTCCTGTCTAGGGTGCCTGCGGAATCTCTGTCCATGGAGTTTCCAGGGTATGGGGGACCAAAATGCTCCAAGAAAGCACAAAACGGATGAATTACATGCGATAAAAGGGCCCTGGACTTCCTCCTTACCTCCTGGTGCAAAGTGTGGTTTCCTCGTTTTGCCTCAAGGTCCTTCATACAAACTTGGTCCCCGTACATTGTCCTTTTGAGGTTCTCGGGATTAATGGGGGTGTACAAATTGAAATTCGCCACGTCGTCCGTTTCCCAATTCCTTCCATGTGTCCCTCTTAGCCATGGTAATCAAATCGGTTCATCTTCTTGGGCCACCACCAGACTGTTGGGTGGGGGTGAATTTGAGGTCAATGATATCCTGGCCTGAAGAAGGAAGAGGGGGACTCTCTTTTTAATTGATTGGAAGGGCTTTGACCCGAAGAGAGTTTTTGGGGCCCGGGAGAATGTCCACGCACCCGTTTTGTCTAAATTTTTTAAGCTTTTGAAAGAGGGGGGTAAAGGGGGGGTACGTTACACCACACAACCGGGGCCGGGTCCTCGCCGAGTTGCCCTTCCGGTGCCGTGGTGTGGGGGGTCCGCAGGTGCGCCGCGCACCTCTCACACTTGATCTGTGGTATTAGGCATGAGCAGCTGCACCGTTCATCCTCTGCTCTTCTGCAGCCACTTCATCTCTATGGTCCTGGAGGACTACTGGAAGTCTCTGTGTTTGCCCAATTCGGGGTCCCCTCTTCCTTTGGGAGGCGCCTGTTATTGTTGTGCTACCTTTTAGGCCTGCTTGATCTTCGGGTCCTGTATTCGGCCCCTGTCTCTGTCTGTTGCACACGCTTGCTCTATGCTCTTCTTTCATCTTGCCACGCTTGCTCTTGCTTGCGTGCTTTTAGCCACGTCGTTCCTGCCTGTCTCCTGTCGTGCTTCTTAGAAACCATCCCCGCTTGTGCTTAAGTGTTCCAGCACGTGCTTGCTTGCTTATACCCAGCATGCTTCCCTGCACCGCCTTGCAATGTCCTGTCTTTGGTGTTAGTGCACCCTCTTGCATGTCCTGTATCTGCGTACCTTGTGTACATGCCTTGCACTGTTCAACTCTGCGAGTTCCTGTGTCCATGCTTTGCACACTTCCACTTCCAGTGTACTCCCGTCTTTCTGTGGCCGGCCACCTGGTTCCAGCAGTCGTGGTACTTTATCCCCTGGGTCTGCCATGACAATCCTTGTTTAGAGGGTGGTTCTCCACTAGGTCAGGTCGCCCAGGGTGGGTTGGTATGTCAACCCAGAGGGTCCACTCGGTCGTCACACTTGCAATCTGTCTCGATCCTGCACCATCTGTCTCCATTCTGCCCCATGATCCTGCACCATCTGTCTCCATCAGCCTATGATACTGCCACCATCTGTCTCCATCCTGCCCATCTGTCTCCTGCACGGGCCCCCAAGGCATAGAGTAACAATGCGTCTTGGATACGGTTCAGTTCCTGCACAGCAGGAATCCGGCCGCTTGGGCCTGATCAGCAGAAGAGATGGGGCCCGATGTGGGCCCCCTCTGCTGTTCGGGCCCCATACGCAGTCAGGGCAGTAATGCCCTGATGGCGATATGGCTCTTACAGAGTAACTATGATGAATATTTTAAATTAGTTTTTCAACTTAACTTGGTACAAAAATGTCTAAATGCTATCAACTTTTCCTGCTGACTGTGCACAGCACTACAGTTCCCAGCAAGTTAAAAGAATATGGCATACGACACTAATTACATACTATCTTTTGTTGCAGTGAAGTTACAGTATAAATCATTGAGGTTGTATTCCATGTAGAATGGGTGTTTTAAAGAGGATGTCCACGACTTTTAATTGATGGCCTAGTCTTAGGATAGGTCATTAATGTCTGATCGGTGGTGCTGCGACACCCAAACCCTGCTGTCAGCTGTTTTCCGTGTTGGTCAGAAACTGACCAGTTACAGAGCTGTTCCATCTACTGTATTAGTGGTCATGGCCGGGATTGCTATCCTCCTCTTGTTCAAATTCAATAATGGTATGTTCCCACCTTCAGTAACGCTGCGGGTTGGACGCTTCGTTCATCCGCAGCGTCAAACCGCAGTTCCAGATGTTACGCATAGTGGATGGGATTTGAAGATAATCCCATCTCCACTAGTGTGCTGAGACGCCTCTGGCTTCCCTGTGGAGACACACATGCAGCTCGTCTTTCCAGACCACAGCATGTCATTTATGTAGCGGAGACTCTCCGTCTCTGCTGCGTAAATTACCTTCACTATCACGTGTATAATTTTAAATAAAGTTGTACCTTGTTTCAGCTGGAAGTTTGCGTACACTGCAGTTCTCGCGATGATCTGTGCTGATCACGAGAACGGCTGTGCACGGTGACCGCCGGAGACGGAGTTTATCTCTGGTCACTAGCCAGTTCTCACAATCAGTGACCGTGAGAACTGCAGTGCATGTGACCACTGGGGACCGAGTTATCTTGGTGATCATTCTCTGCTGTGTTGGGATGTCAGGCTGGTGGTGGCATAATGCCACCCGCTCAGCCAAAGGCATCCAGATGTAGCAGAGCGGTCTCGATTGTGGGACAATTATGTTATATCTTCTCGGCGGACGGTGGGGGATATTTGTTGCTTTTTTATTTTAATTCTTTTACAGGAGAACGAGGGCATCGGTGGAATAGGTGATGCAGTAAGTATGGTTAATTAAGATCTATTAAAAGTGTCTGTGTCATTATTTCAATTAAAGGACTTTATTCTGGCTGTGTCTTTATTTACAATGAAAAAACGCATCAAAAACGCAGGTGACTGCCAGTGATCTCAGATGCCGATTTGGTGCAGATTTCACCTGTGTCAATCCTGTGCAAATACTGAGCCATTCCTGATTGTGTGCGCATACCCTAAGGGGCGGCTGTGAAATACACGGCCATGGCCACTATACAATAGACTTAACAGGTAAGTAAAATGAGCAGTTCTCCTGGCTGCTAACACCAAGAACAGCTGATCAAGGAGTGTGCTGGGTGTCGCACCACCACTGATCAGACATTGATGACCTATCCTAAGGCTAGGCTATCAGTGTTAAATCATGTATCACCATCTAAAGCCAGCAAATGATGTGGACTTGGGTCAGTTTTTTTTTTACATATTACAGTGAAAAGAACCTTCAGGTTCCCCAACTAGAACAATGACTATGGGCAGCCCTATTACTGCTTTGTAATCTAAACTACTGCCATAATCTAAACTATTTTGTAATTTACTTGAATTAAAAATGAAAGCACCACTCCAGCGGTTTATTTATTGCACCGTTGGAGTGGTGCTTTAAACCCACGCCCAGGGTCGGACTGGCCCACCGGAGAACCGGAGGATTCTCGGTGGGCCCTGGCATCTGGGGGGCCTGGCACCTGCTGGCATACGGGGCCAGTTGCCTAGGGCCCGCTGCTCCAGGGGCCCCAGCGCGTGGCGTGTCGCTAATAGCGGCACACCACGCAGCTGCCATGGGGGCCCCGTGCCAGCGGAGCAAGCAGCGGGTGACAGGAGGCAGGAGCCCCTGTCCCCGCTGCTAAAGAGAGAAATGAATATTCACTGCTTCCCACGCCACATGGGCGTGGGAAGCAGTGAATATCATTACTTACCTGTCCCGTTCCACCGCAGAGCGCCGCTGTGTCATCGCGTCCTCTCTTGCTGCAATGTTCAGGCAGAGGGCGCGTTGACGTCATTAGTGAGCGCCGCGCCCCCCTGCCTGAACATTCACTGCCGGAGGACCGAAGACAGCGGCGCTCAGCAGTGGACCGGTGACAGGTAAATATCGCAGGTGCCCAGGACACCAGCACCTGGCCCCCAGCGACGAGAGGTGGTATGTCTTGTTTTTTTTTTTTTTGCAGCATCTATGGGGGCACAGTGGAGCATCTATGGGGGCATAATCTATGGGGCATAATCTATGGGGGCACAATCTGTGTAGCATTTATGGGGGCATAATCTATGGGGGCATAATCTGGAGCATTTATGGGGCATAATCTAATGGGGGCATAATCTGGAGCATTTATGGGGGCATAATTCATGGGGCATAATCTGTGGAGCATTTATGGGGGCATAATCTATGGGGGCATAATCTGTGGAGCATTTATGGGGGCATTAATCTATGGGGGCATAATCTGTGGAGCATTTATAGGGGCATAATCTGTGGAGCATTTATGGGGGAATAATCTAAGGAGCATTTATGGGGGCATAATCTTGGAGCATCTATGGGGGCATAATCTAAGGAGCACTTATGGGGGCATAATCTATGGAGCATCTATGGGGCATAATCTATGGAGCATCTCTGGGGGCATAATCTATGGAGCTTCTATGGGGGCATAATCTAGGAGCATCTATGGGGGCATAATCTATGGGCTTCTATGGGGGCATAATCTATGGGGGCATAATCTAAGGAGCATTTATGGGGGCATAATCTATGGGGGCATAATCTAAGGAGCATCTATGGGGGCATAATCTAAGGAGCATTTATGGGGGCATAATCTATGGAGCATCTATAGGGGCATAATCTATGGGGGCATAATCTATGGAGCATCTATAGGGGCATAATCTAGGGGGCACAATTATGGAGCTTCTATGGGGGCATAATAAGGAGCATCTATGGGGGCACAATCTATGGGCTTCTATGGGGCTTAATTAAGGGCATCTATGGGGGAATAATCTATGGAGCATCTATGGGGGAATAATCTATGGGGGCATAATATATGGAGCATCTATGGGGGCATAATCTATGGAGCATCTATGAGGGCACAATCTATGGATTATCTATGGGGGCATAATACATGGGCAGCATATGGGGCACAATCTATGGAGCATCTTGTGGGGCATAATACATGGGGCAGCATATGGGGCATAATCTCATTTTCCACCCTAGGCTTATACTCGAGTCGATAAGTTTTCCCAGTTTTTGTGGCAAAATTAGGGGGGTCGGCTTATACTCGAGTATATATGGTATCTATCATCTATCTTAATATATATATAGCATTATACCTATGGAGGGGGGGCAGCATTATCCTCTATGAGGGGGGCAGCATTATCCCTATGAGGGGGGCTGCTTTATAATCTATGAGGGAGGCTACCCCAACTCCTGCTACATAATTAAGACATGTACTACCTTATATTATACCCTGATATTAGTGTGTTTTACTGCACAATTTGTGGTCTTGTATTTATTTCTATATAGCTACATAGTGGGCCCCAAGAATGATTTTCTCTGGTGGGCCCAAGGTGTTCCAGTCCGACGCTGCCCACGCCCCCAGTCTCATAGTCACCTCCCATCGCCTTCACATTTTTCAGCGCCGCTCCGGACCCGCGACACCATCTTGCAAACGCAGCTTCTGACTGGCTGGAAGTCAAGAATCTACATCACAGCCTCTCAAACATAATCTATGAGGCCAGGACGAGGCTCCTATAGACTTACATTGAGTAGTGACCTCTGGATCCTCCAGCAAACACGAGCAGCCAGCAGGTACCAAACTGCAGGAGATGGCCCAGAGCAACGGCAAAAACAGATGAAGATGTCGGAGGGTAAGTATGAGACAGGGAGCAGGGGACTGAGGTTTAAAGCACCACTCCAGGGGTGAAATAAAAAGGGCTGTATTTATGTTTTAACTACACTGTCTAAAGCTTTTCTCTTTTTCTACTTCCTTTTGTTGGCGCTTCATTTAAAAATCCCCCTGCCTACTGGGACTCGCAAACGAAGCATCATCAGATAACAATGTGAATCACTCTCCCCCTTTACCCTAGGTAACAATATAGTGGTGTTAAAAAAATGTCTCAGCTCCCAGTGGTGAGGGGGCCCTCTTCGTTCAGAGAAAGGACACATCACTAGCGGGCCGGACAGAAACAGTCAAAGAGCCGTATGTGGCCCTCGGCTTAAGTTTGCCCAGGCCTGCTCTAGCTCACAAGGAAAATTGGCACCACTATAGACACATGTCAACTGTACAGCATAGCTGAACACCCTGCTGAAATGGCCACAATTAGTATTTAGCACCCATCTCGCCCTTTTAAATTTTAGAATCATCTGTCAGTCAGTGCTGGGGGCCGTGGTTACAGCCATTATTCACAGATCGGTGACTGTAATCGTGCTGGCAGCACCCTATGACTGAAAGAGCGGGGCTGCTGGGGCAATAAAGGTCATTTTTCAATGTAAGGCTATGAGAGCCTCCTTCTGGTCTTGTTTTGGCTTACAATGAGAGCTTGTGACTGTTACATCTACTGGTCGTCAGAACTTTCGATCACAAAATGGCACTGTGGGATGGAAGTGGCGCCGATAAAAGGTGAAGACAGCGGCAGGCAGCACTTTTCACCTACATGCAAATGTGACATTATCCTCAATCGTACATTTCTTATACAATGAACTGGGTAGATTATAAATGAATTATATGCTTTGTCTGTACATAGTGATTCATGTATATTGTGCCAAGTATGCTCATATTAAGAGGGTGGTGGCCCACCCCACTATTGCTTTTACACGTAAAAACCGTGACATTACTGGTTAACATTTTTCGATCAAAAACCATGACATACTTAGTTAAATTTTTCGATCAAAAACCATGACATACTTAGTTAACATTTTTCGATCAAAAAGCATAAAAACCATCCAAACACGACAAGGTATATCTCAATATGGCTGGTACCTAGCTCTAATGACTCCCCTCTCCATGTGCCCATATAGGCCTCAAATGAAAAGGAGGAGTCATAGGAAAAAGGCGTAGCTCGTTATTAATTATTTTTGGGAGAGATGGTTGGACAAAGGTGCACAACTTTCATAGAAGAGAAAAGGGGAAAACTATGTAGTGCGCTTAGGTCACCAAGTCAAAAATTTTGGCCACTCCCTTAACCAAATCCTCTAGCCACACCCATTTATAATTTCCTTCTTACCCTGGCAGGAGAAGGTGGTATTGGTTGCAGTGAGGGATATTCAACAGTCTTGGTTTTTTACATGTCAAAAACTCAGTTATAAATTTAGGCACAGAATCAGAAGTTTTTCTGTCTATAAAAACACATCAGAAATGCTGCTTCAAATCTGCTCTGAAGGTACATCAAATAAGCATAATAAAGGCATCAAAATGCGCAGCAAAAAATGCAATAATCAGGGAAGTTTCTGTAGCATGGTGCGAACCCTACAGGGAAAATGTGCAGAAAAAACAGTAGTCTTTACATTATGTGTGAACACAGCCCCGGTTGCATTTTTTAAAATGTTTTTAGGTTTAATGGAGAAAAATTCAATCAGACCTTTTTTCTAAGCCAATTACTGATCACCATAAATAATATGTTCTCTATTACAAGTAAAGGGTGCCAAATAGGTCTACATTATTTGCTGATTTGTGATATTTATTTTTAAAAATGTGCTTTAAAAATATTATTGTAATTGTTTTTCATTATTTTAGTAATTTTATAGAAAGGAAAACAATCTCTGACTTTTATTTTACCTCTAGAATACAGGTACATAGAAATGCACTGGAAAATTGACATGGAGATCTATGTACAGTGCTATGTGCCTGTAATGAAAGAATACTAAGGATGAGCGAATGAGCTTGGTGATACTCGGATATCACTTGAGTATCTGGGTCCATAGAAGAGTTTGGCACCCGTCATCACATTTGTTCAACCAGCGGGCAGTAGAGGCAAAACACTTTGCCTTGAAGGCTGCAAGAGCTGACGGCTTGAACCAGGGTCATGTTCCTCAAAATGGATGGTCAACACGCTGGTATGAGGTGGATAACAGAATGAAGGAAGCAGGATGAACCCTTCTTTAGAAATGAATGGGCCTGCGAGAGACTCTTCGAGAAGGGATACCACCCCAAAGAGATAGTAATTAGCCCAAATGTTATATGATGTAAAGATAAATAAATCCCCACAGCCTCCACTCAGTATGGGAACCCCACTGGGTGATCCCTACAGACCCTGCACACAATATAATGGTCCTCTGTATTATGGCCCCCCCAATCTATACGAAGTATTATGGCCCGCAAGGCCCCAATCAGTATTTAATTCTCCCCACCAACCCCCCATTCAGTTTGGTGTGCCCAACAATTACTGGCATGAAGAAAAACTCTCTGCTCTTTCTGAGATTTTTGGTCCAGTGGGGGAGTTCAATAAGTGACTGACAACTATCTCTCTATGCACACATATACAAAGAAAGTTGTCACTGATTGGACCGCCCACTGGCCCCAAAATCCAGAGCAGAGGTTTAAGTGATTTAAAACACCGTTATTCTGAAACATTGCTCAGAAAAATATATAAACAATCAGCTCAACTTCCTCTGCTCTATGATATGCTGTCTGCAGATTGGAAACATATTTTCCTGGAGACAGACGCTATAAATGTTTACAATTTTGTGCTATTTCTTGCATGTTTATTAAGGGAAGTGAAAGAGTAACATTAAGGAAAATAAATTATGATTATACTGTTGTTAACTGCAGGGACTTTACAGCAAAATCATTAGGGTATTTTTTATAGAAATTAGTTATTTTTTCTGTTATTCACATTTTAATGATTTCATTTACAGGTAATACATATGAAAATAAAGCCCCAAAGAGAGTTTTTAGCATCTAAGTAGATTTTTTTTTTAAATTGCATGACTTTACTTCAGTGAATATTGGAATCTATGGCTCATGTCACACACTTCGCAGATTTCACTATTTTGACTAATCTCCAAAATACTTTGCAAGTACATGGCCTTTTTATTGAGGTTATTAAAGGGTTATTCCATCTTTGTCATTATGACCTATTCTTAGGTAGATGATAACTTGCTGATCACTGACGGTTTTTACATCTGAATTTAATCTGATTGAGGTTTTTTGGCTCTGAAATACCTTATCTGAATAGAGCAGTGGCTGAGCCTGCACACCACTGCTTCATTCATTCTTTTTGGGACTGCTGAGATAGCTGAGTTATAGTGCTTTGCTTTTTCCGGAAATCCCGCAGGAATGAATGATACGGTATATTCAGGATGATTATTGTGAATGAAATGGTTGAATAGTGATCAGTTACATCATAATAATGAACATCGGCAGCTTGTCCACAAGACAGATAATCTGAAATGTAATTGATACTATTTATGTCACGGATTACTGAGAGGAGCCTGAAGACTTCAGCGTCTGATTTTTCATACTTCTGCACTGATTAGAAGCACTTCACTTCATAATTAAAGATGCAGGTTTCTTTTAGCAGTGCTGGGGTTAATCTGCTCAGTTGAGAGCTTCTGGAAGCTTTCGGGTATTATAAAGCTCAGCTGTTCACTGTTAGACACTCCCATTCCTATATAATCTAGGCCCCTGGGAAAGCATTCATTGTCAGAGCTAGCTGTAGCTGTTGCTGCATGGTGGGGTTGTTGGTGGTGGTGTTATTAAAAAAGGCGTTGGTGGATTTATCTGAATGTTGCTAGGTTTTGGGTGTGTGCTAATTCCCTTCTTCTCCTTCTTTGGTTTTACCCTATTCCACTCCCGGTGTATACCCGGTTGTTTGTGTGAGTACAGTAATACAAAAGTTTGGATGCACCTGCTCTTCAAAGATTTTTCTGTATTTTCTGACTATGAAAATTGTACATTCAACTGAAGGCATCAAAATATGATTAAACACAGTGGATTATATACTTAACAAAATAAGTGTGAAACAAGTGAAAATATTTCTTATATTCTAGGTTCTTCAAAGTAGCCACCTTTTGCTTTGATGACTGCTTTGCACACTTTGGCTTCTCTTGTGAGCTTCAAGAGGTAGTCACGGAAATGGTTTTACTTCACGGATGTGCCCTGTCAGGTTTTTAACCCCTCTCTGCCATCAGATGTACTATTCCGTCATGTGACCCTGGACCTAATTCCCATGGACGGAATAAGTACGTCATGGGCGATCAGCTGCGCTCCCGGAGGGAGCGCAGTGATCGCCGCCGGATGTCAGCTGATTATCACAGCTGACACCCGTGACTGTGTGTCAGGAGCGGTCCGGACCGCTCCTGGCACATTAACCCTGGCACACCGCGATCAAACATGATCGCGGTGTACCGGGGCACAGGGGAGGATCGCGCAGGGTGGGGGCTCCCTGCGCGCCCCCTGAGACCTCAGAGCAGCGCGATGTGTCGCGCTGTTCGAGGGTCCGTCCTCCTCCAGGTCCCCGGATCCAAGATGGCGCGGGGTCTTGCAGGGAGGCGGCTTCCTCCAGTGCTGCCGAGAGCAGGCATGAGAAGCCCGCAGCACTGCCAGAGCAATCGCTGGTGTGACAGGTGCTGTGCACACTGTCACACCAGCGATTGATAAAATACAGTGATGTCCCACCCTGGGACAAAGTAAAAAAGTAAAAAAAAAAAAAATAAAAAGTGGTAAAAAAAATCATAAAAAAAATATATATATATTCCCAATAAATTCATTCTTTCCTGAAAATAAAAAAAAAAAACAATAAAAGTAAATATTTGTATCGCCCCGTCATAACGACCCCCCCTTAAAATGTTCCATATGAACCCTTTAGTGAACCCTTAAAAAAAAAAAAAAGAAATACGAAGAAAAAAAACAAAGCTTTTATATTGCTGAACAAAAGTGGAAAACAGCAATCAAAAAGACCTATAAATAAAAATGGTACCACTTTAAAACGTCATCTTGCCCCCAAAAAACGACCCCTCATACGCATCAGTGAAAAAAAAAAAAAGTTTAGTGCAAATTTTAAACGATGCAAAAAAAATAATTTTTTTATAAATTTTTTTTTAAAATTTAAAAGCCCCAAAAAAAAAAAAATGATTTAAAAGAGGTATGCCGTAATTTTCTGACCCAAAGAATAAAATTTCTTTATCAATTTTACCCACGCGGAAAAGGTACAAAGCCTCCCAAAAGAAATTCATGAATTTTCTGTTTTTTTTCTTCTAACCTCAAAAATCAAATAAAGCGATAAAAAAAAGTAGTCCCCCCAAAAGGTTTTCCATAAAAAAAAGTCACCCGCCCCCCCAAAAAAAAGCCTACTGTTCTGGGGCCCCAAAAAAAAGCAAAAATTATAGCTCTCAAATGTGGTGATGCAAAAAACTTTTTTGAAAAAAAAAGGTCTTTTAGCGTGACGCTCAAATCAAAAAAAAACCCGTTTAAAATAGAATCAAACCCCCCTTTTTCCCCCCTTGGAGGGAAAAAAAATAAAATATTAAAAAAAATTTTTTTTCCCTTTTCCGGGTTGGGGGGGGGTTGCGATAAATTTGGGTTGGGGGTAACGTTGGTTTTGGTTAGGGTTGGGATTACGGTTAGGGGTGTGTTGGGGGTTTGGGTTTTGGTTGGGTTGGGACTGGGGTTTGGGGGTGTTGGGGTTGGGTTGGGGGTTGATTGGGGGGTTTTTGTTTGGCACATGGGGCTCTCCAAATGTGACTGGCGTCTGTTTTTTAAATTTCCGCAATTCTGCGTTGAAAAGTCAAAACGGTGCTCCTTCCTTCTAAAACTCTCCCCCCCCCCAAAAAGTAGTTTCTCCCGCATTGGGGGGATCAGGTTTTGGCCCCAAAAGGTTTTTGTGTATTTGTCCTATTTCCCCTGTTCCCTTGGGGGAAAAAAAAAAACTGGGGGGAAAAAATTTTTGTAAAAAAAAAAAAATTTTTTTTTGTTTTTAGGCGTATTTTTTTAAATTTGTGAAGCCTTGGGGCTTCTAGCGCCCCCCACACTTTAGATAATTCCCTTTTTGGGGGGGTTATTTTCAAAATGGGGCACGTGTGGGGGGTTTCCACTGTTTAGAGCATCAGGGGCTCTCCAATGCGCTGACCCCCCCAGACCATTCCATCAAAGTTCCCAACCAAACGTCACCTTCCCTTTTCCGAGCCCCGACGTGGCCCATACAGTATTTTAAAAAACCCCTATTGGGTATCAGCGTATCAGGACAAAGGACAACAACTTTTGGGGTCCAATTTCTCCTGTTACCCTTGTGAAAAAAAATATGGGGGGAAAAATTCATTTTTGTAAAAAAAAAAAAAGGATTTTTTTTTTTTTCGGCTGTACGTTATAAATTTCTGTAAGATTCGGGGTTCAAAGTGTCACCACACATTAGATAAGTTCTTTGTGGGGTCTTTTTCCAAAATGGGGTCACGTGTGGGGGGGTTTCCACCGTTTAGGGATCAGGGGTCTCCAATGCAACATGACCCCCCCCCCAGACCATTCCATCAAAGTTCCAATCCAAAACGTCATACTTCCCTCCGAGCCTCGACGTGCGCCATACAGTGTTTACTCCCACATATTGGGTATCAGCATACTCAGGACAAATTGGAAAATTATTTTTGGGGTCCAATTTCTCTGTTCCCTTTGGGAAAAATTTAAAATATTGGGGGGGAAAAAATCATTTTTGTAAAAATAAAAGAGATTTTTTATTTTACAGCTGTACGTTATAAACTTCTGTGAGCACTTTGGGGTTCAAACTGTACCCACACATCTAGATAAGTTCCTTGGGGGTTAGTTTCCAAAATGTAGAGTAAGAATAGTGAATATAAAAAAATTAACTTTTAATATTCATTTAAAAGTATGGGTGTGTCCCCAATAAAACATGCTGTCAGAAAAAAAAGGGTGGTTTAAACATGTACCCAAAATTAAATGCAAAAAGAAAACTGCAGACAGTTGAGGATAAACGATTTGCCAAAAACCAAAAAGGGAAATTTGGCAACTAAATGTCTTGGTGCCCCAAATGGAGGAATAAAAACCGCCCTCCAAGATGTAAAGGAAAACACCAGACAATGATATACAACACATAATTTTAACAAAAAAACAATTTTAAGTGAGAAATTGGTAAAAAGGAACAATTACCAATGCGTGTAGAGGGGCCCGGGGGTTTTCGGGCCCAGTTTGTTCGGGGGTCCTGGTGACGGTGGGGAAGACAATTTCCCTGTCCTTTTCCCGGGAACTGCCAAAAAATATTCCCCAAACTCCCGCCCTGACAAAGGGGGTCCACAACTTGCCCTAACAAATAGTTTGCCCTGCACTTTCCCTTTGAGGATGTCCCGACGCGTTTCTTCTTGTGAGCATCAGGGGGATAAGCTAAAGTGCAAAAACACAATATGGAGGACCAGGCCCTTTGCTCTAATGCTGTCGCTAGAGCAAAAAGTGGCCAAAAGGGGGATTTATATAAAGTGTGTGTGTTCCATCACCTCCAAACAATTATCCAATAAGAAGCTCTAATTACCTTAGATATGGTGGACGTTCTGCTTGCTGTGCAAAGGGGATAGAAGATGTAAAAACATGGTGCAGTGAATGGGCGCACGCTAGAGGGTATTTCCTGGTTGTGGAACGCAGTGGCTGAGACTGTGAGTCATAGTATACAAAGGCGCAAACTGATGACCAGGGGAAAAAAGCGTAGTGGAGCGCTGAGCAAGGGAGGGCGGGCAAACTCACGGGGGGCCGCCACAAGACGTATGGTGACGTATTGGGGGTGGGCCCTCAATAGAAGAGCAGCCACACTGCAATAGAAAACCCTGGAGGACAATACAGATAAACGTAGGGAAGGGGAGGGGCAATGCTCATAGGGAACCCCCACAAGGGCGTATGAATGCGCTTAGTGGGCGTAACCTCACTAGAGGGCAGCCCCACTGCAAAAGGGGAAACCCTGGCGGCAATTAAAAAGACCTAAGGAGCGGGGAAACACCCCAAATGCCACAGAAAATGCCAGGGGTAATCAAAAGCGACGTAGGTAGCGTAAAGGGGGCGTGATTTTAATTTAAAGCCGCCCACTTAGGAATCGACAGATAATGAGAATACCCCCTTTTGATGTTGGCGGGACAGCTATTAGCTGAACGAAATAACAAATAATTTATAAGTGAAAAGGGGGTTTGAATGACCAGTCAATTATGGGTGTTTCATTTAATTCTTCTTTGACTTTTTGACCAGTTCCCATTCACCGTATTGTTATTTATTGCCTAAAACCTTTATTGTCCCCTACATATTGGGATTTGCATTTTTTCTCATAGTATCCCGTCCAATTTGGGTTTTGTATTATTTAGTGCATTAAAAGACTTATTTCGTTTAATGGGCCCTTTAAGTTTTATTATATGGGCTTTTTGATATGCATTTATTTGGTGGATTGGTGCCCATGGCACCCATCTTTACTACTTATCTTTTATTATTTATTTTTCTTGATTTAGTTTTCATGTGTTTTCCCCTTGCAAAATTTCTTTACCCCTTTTCAATTATAAATTATTTTGTTATTTCGTTCTAGCTAATAGCTGTGCCGTCCAACATCACATGGGGGTATTCTATTATCTGCGATTCCTAAGGGGGTGGCTTTTTTAAATCACGCCCCTGTTTAGCGTACTACGTCGCTTTTGATTACGCCCTGGCATTTTGCTGTGGGCATTGTCGGGGGTTTCCCCCGCCCTTAGGTTATTTATATTGCCGTCCAGGGTTTCCTTTTGAGTGGGGTGCTCCTCTATGTGTGGGTTAACCACTTAGGTCTTCTGACGTCTTGTGGGCGGTTCTATGAGCATTGCCCTTCCCTTCCTAGGTTTACTGTATTGTCCTCCGGGTTTTTTTTATTGCAGTGTGGTGTCTTTATGTGAGGGCCACGCCCCCTATGGTATCCATACGTCTTGGGGCGGTCCCCCAGTGAGCATTGCCCGCCCTCTCCTTGCTCAGCGCTCAGACGCTGTTTCCCTGGTCATCAGGTTGCGCCGTCAGGTACTATAAATCATCAGTTAGCCACTGGTTTCCCAGACGGAATACCCTTGGCGTGGCTCCATTAATGCACCATGTGTTTGTACATTTGCTATCCCTTTGCAAGCATAGCAGAACTGTCCCCCAAATATCTAAGGTAATTAGGTTCTTATTGGATAATTTTTGGGGGTGATGGAACCATCAACTTTATATAAATGCCTCTTGGCCACTTTTTGCTCTATGCAGAAGCTTGAGAGCAGAAGGGGCCTGGTCTTCATTATTGGTTTTTGCACTTTGCTTAGTCCCCTGGGGGCTTATAAGAAGAAACGCGTCGGGACCCCTATGGGGGAAAAGTGCGGGCAAACTATTGTGTAGGGCAAGTGTGGGACTCCCCTTGTCAGGGCGGGAGTTTGGGGAATGTTTTTGTCGTTCCTCAGGGAAGGACAGGGTATTTGTTTCCACCGTCTACCGGGACCCCCCGTGATATGGTGCCCTGAAAACTCCCGGCCCTCTACCGTTTGGTGAGATTGTCCTTTTTACCAATTTTCTCACTTATTATTGTTTTGTTATATATGTGTTGTATTGCATTGTTGGTGATTGCCTTTACTCTTGGGGGCTTGTGTTGGGTATTCCTCCATTTGGTAGCACCAAGACATTTAGTTGCCACTTTTTATTGTTTTGGCAAATCGTTTATCCTCATAGCTGTCGATGTGTTTTTTTTGCATTTAATTTGGGACATGTTAATACCACCCTTTTTTTCTGACAGCTGTTTTATTGGGTGACCACCTCTTACTTTTAAATGTATATTATTAAAAGTTATTTTTATATATTCATTTTTGCTTACTTCCTTTAATTTGGTGAATCAGTCGAATTTTTCTCCAGCCGCACTGGAGTTTTGTTGTTTTCTTATAGTTTCCAAAAGGTGTCTTTGTGGGGGGTTTTCACTGTTTAGGAGTTTAGGAGTCCCAAACACCCACTGGCTTCCGCCATTCTGCGTTGAAAAAGTCCAAACGGCGCTCCTTCCCTTCCAAAAATTGCCCTGCCCCCCAAACAGTGGTTACTCCCACATAGGGGATCAGCGCATCAGGAAAAATTGCACAATAACTTTTGGGGGTTTGTTACCCTTGGGAAAATAAAAATTGGGGTGAAAAGATCAATTTTGTGGAAAAAATTGTTTTTTAATTTTACTGCTCTACGTTATAAACTTGTGTGAAGTTGGGGGTTCAAATTGCTCACAAAGATTAGATAAGTTCCTTGGGGGTTGTTTCCCAAATGGGGTCACTTGTGGGGGTTTCCACTGTTTAGGCCAAATCAGGGGTTCCAAATGAAAATGGGTCCAACTCAATTCCAGAAATTTTGGTTGGAAAAAGTCAAGGTGTCCTTCCATCCGGCTTGCCTTGCGCCCAAACGTGGTTTCCCCCCCACATATGGGGTATCAGGTACTCAGGAAAATTGGACAACAAATTTTGTGGTCCATCTCTCTGTTACCTTGGGAAAAAAAAAAAATTAGTGATAAGAGTAATTTTTGGGGGGGAAAAAATAGGATTTTTTATTTTATGCCCGGGATTATAAACTTGTGTGAAGCATTTGGGTTTCAAAGGGTCACCAAAGATTGATAAGTTTTAGGGGGTCCAGCTTTTCCAAAATGGGGTTTTCCTGGGGGGGTTTCCCCTGTTTAGGCTCATCTGGGGGGCATACAAACGGAAACATGACCCCCATCAATGTTTGCATTCCAAAACGTTACTGCTTCCTTTTCAAGCCCTGCCGTGTGCCCAAACAGTTCCCCCCCCCACTTTTGGGGTTCAGCCTATCGGACAAATTGGACAAAAACTTTTGGGGTCAATTTCCTTGGGAAAAAAAAAATTTGGGGCTAAAAAATCATTTTTGGGAAAATTGTTTTTTTTTTTTTTTCACCCCCCAGGATTTAAACTTTTTTGAAACCTTGGGGTTCAAAGTGCTCCCCAACAGATCTAGATAAGTTTTTAGGGGGTCTAGTTTCCAAAATTTGGTGTCACTTGTGGGGGTTTCCCTGTTTATGCATTTCGGGGCTCTCAAAACCGACTGGGTCCAATCTCAATTCCAGCCAATTTTTTGTTTGAAAAAGTCAAACGGCGCTCCTTCCCTTAGAGCTTGCGTGTGCCCAAACAGCGTTTTTTTCCCCCACATAGGGGTTTGGCGTACTAGGGAAAAATTTCACAACAACTTTATCTGCATTTCTCCTTTTTTCCTTGTGAAATTAAAAAAAGTTTGTAAAAGATATTTTTGTGGCTAAAAAGTTTTTAAAAATTAATTTTTTCCTTCCCGTTCTTAGCTCCTGTGAAGCACCTGAAGGGTTATTAAACTTCTTGAATGTGGTTTGAGTCCTTGGGGTGCTTTTTAGAATGGTGTCACTTTTGGGTATTTGCTGCCATTAGACCCTCAAAGTGACTTCAATTGTGGGTGGTCCCCAAAAAAATGGCTTTGTAAATTTGTTGTAAAAACGAGAAATCATTTATCAATTTAACCCTTAAATTTCCTAAAAAAAAAAATTTTGGTTCAAAATTGTGCTGATGTTTAAAATGAATGTGGGAATGTTATTTATAACTAGTTTGTGGATTTCTCTCTGTTTTAAGGGAAAAAAAAAATTCAAAGTTTGAAAATTGCAAAATTTTAAAATTTGGCCATATT
>JARQOD010012952.1:0-17667 GCA_033576555.1 Oophaga sylvatica | reverse complement strand
TTTTTGCCACAGTAATTGCCCTTTGATCTTTAGTGGGGTAGGCCTGGGCATATCGGGTGAAATGGTCAGTGACCACTAACACATTACTGACATTGCTTTCATCAGGCTCGATGGAGAGGAAATCAATGCACACTAGTTCAAGTGGGCCATCACTGGTAATGTTCACAAGGGGGGCTGTTCTCAAAGGCAAGGTTTTTCTCAACACACACCGGGAGCATGATTTGCAGTATTCTTCAATATCCGCTTCCATGCGAGGCCAATAGAATCGGTCGGCCACGAGACTCGTAGTCTTTTCGATGCCAAGATGTCCATGGTCATCATGCAGGGACTTCATGACCATCTTCCGAAATCGGGTGGGTAACACCAGCTGCCTGCGGACTCCTCCCTTCTGGCCCCTTGTCTCTCGGTATAGTAGCCCATTTTTTACTACTAGCGACTCTAGCTGCCGAGTCAGCAGGACAGACTCCTCTGTTCTTAATGCATTCTTTTCGGGCCTCCAGCCCCTCTTCACCCACCATCGAACTACCCCCACTGACTGATCCTCCTGCTGCGCCGTCCTGACTTGATTATGAGTCAGTTGAGGGAGAGAGTCTGGGGTTACATTTGTCACTCGACAGTACGACAACGGGAGCGCTTCGCTAGATGCTCCTAAGAATTTAGCACAGCACTGCAGAGTGAGGGCATCAGTTCGATGTCTATGGCACAGAGTCTTCACCTCAGGGGCAGGGACCTCTATCCATCCTCCTTCTTCTTCCTCATTTAAAGGTTCACTAGGCAGGCGAGAGAGTGTGTCTGCATCAATGTTACTGATCCCTGGTCGATATTTTAAGCTGAAATCATACAGAGAGAGTGCGGCAAGCCACCGGTACCCCGTGGCATCCAGTTTTGCTGTGGTTCTCACGTAGGTTAATGGATTGTTGTCGGTATGAACCACGAAGCCTACCCCATAGAGGTACACATAGAATATATATATATATATATATATATATATGTCATTGTGACACATATATATATATATATTGTGAGACAGTGAAGGAATATGTGGTGAATGAGGTGTATATTTCACCTAAGTACCTTGCTGACTGGTATGAGCGAAATGTGTGGCTTTGTAAACCTGGTGGTAAAGAAAGGTCACTACACCTGCCATTCAGTACACGCTTGCAGCTCAGACCTGAATCCACTCAGGTGTTGATTAGGAAGCCAGAAGTAGGTGCTTGGGAGCACAGTCAGAGAGCTCATTCAGTCTGGACAAGGGGTCCAGGCACAGAAGGTGTCTCCAAGAGTGTGGGAGCTGTCTTTAGCCCGGACACAGGGAGGTGTCCTGGCACAAGGAAGCAGTCTCTAAGAGTGTGAGCTATCTCAGTCTGGGTGCAGGAAGTACCCCGGACACAGGAGTAGTCGCAGTGAGAATCCGTGCGAATAGCGACTGAATAGGAGGTGACCTCTCTCAAGTCTGGACATTGGAGTTGCCTTCAGACATAAAGAGGAGTGTCTGTGAAACTCCACACTGGTAACATATATCATATGTGTTGTTTTGGGCACAGACTGGTAGAGTCTGGGTCCCAGATAGAGAGGGCCATCTATCTAAGTGTAATTAGAGGCTAGACAAGCCCAGGTTTTCTGTTTATGATTTGTTTTTATCTGTGTGCTGTGGACTTTAATAAAACTGGTTGCGGCCAGTTTTCACCAAACTGCTGTCTGAATGAACTGTTTCCGTGCCATTCTGTCTACCCAGACAGCGATCCTAGAGCTAAACCCCCGGAAAGGCTACAATTGGCGGAGAATGCTGGGGCAGCGCAGGGCCTGATACAGTTAGTGCTGGAGTGTGCGTGCGGCACAGTGGCGAGAGACAGCATTAAAGGTGAAGTCTATTGAAATAGCAGAGAGAAAATGTATGCACAGCAAAGCTGAACTTGTTGTGAAAATGACTGTGGAATGTGCAGCAGCAAAAGAAAAGTTTGTGGAGCAGTCTTAAAGAGACAGTAGCCCTAATAGACTTTGCAAAAGAAAAAAAAAAAAAAAAAAAGTGGTTGCACAGCAAGGCTGAATTTTCTGTGGAAAAAAAGCTGTGTAGTGTGTATGTCTTGAGTGAAGACTGCCGTTGTTAAGACAGAGAAGTCTGACAGCATGGATGACAGCATGGAGGCGCTGTTTGAACAAATGGCACAAGTTAATGTGCAACATAAAACTGCCGTGGTTGAGACAGATGAGTCCGGCAGTATGGAGGAGCTCATTGAGTACCTGGCCCAGGCCCAGCGAAGCATGGAGCAGAGCATGGAGCAGCAGCGCCTGCAGCACCAGCAGCGCATGCAGCAGGCCCAGCAGCAATTCCTGCAGCAGCAGCAGGAGAATAACCGGTTATTTGTTGAGCAGATGACAGCACCAAAAAAGGATTTCGGTGCCGCGTCCCGAAATAATGTTGTGAAGGCACCGGCGTTGTCCGCTATAAAGAAGGCGGTAAGACGGTCCTTGAGAAAAATGACACCTCGTGATGATGTGGAGGTATATCTTACTAGGTTTGAGAGACTGGCAGAGAAGGAGAATCTGCCACTATCTGAATGGGCCATGGCGGTCGTACCCTATCTGATTGGGGAACCCCAAAAAGTCTGGGCTGACCTGAGCAAGCAGGACAGCGAAGACTATGCCAAGTTGAAAGCGGCGATTCTTACCCGGCTGGGTGTTACGGTGACAGCCCGTGCCAGGGGAGTTCGTGACTGGAGATACAGTTGGGAGTCTGCAGTCAGCAGGCCTGATTATGGAGTTGAAAAGGTGATAGTGGACCGCTACACCCAAGCACGTCCTCCTGAGGTACAGCCGTTTGAGAGGTCATCACTTCGGAGTTCCCGGACGCTGAACTCTCGCGGTAAGAGCGTTCCAGCTGTTGGGGACATGGGGTATGCTGATAAGCGGGTTCAGGCCCGAGGGGACATGTGGGTGGGAGAGTGTGATGGACAGTGTTGGAGCTGGCGTGAAATTGCAGCCAACTGTCCAATAGAGGGGGAGCCTATGTGTTGTGATGGCAGATCCCTCTCTCCCTGCGCAGAGCCTGTGTGTGTGTCCACCTCAGCCGAAGAGACTGGACCACAGGGGTCCCCGGTGGTTGTAAGTGACTGCCCAGCACAGGCCCTCTTGGACTCAGAGAGTCCAGTGACTTCCGTATGTGACAGCCTGAGTGATAGGGACTTCATCCTGATAAGCACCTGAGTGTGGTGTACATCCATGAAGACACCAAAGTCTACCAGAGACTGCCGTGGACTTGGTCCCCAAACTCGGGGAGGTTTCATATGAAGTGGGGGTAGTGAAGACCCTGGTGCACCCCGTTATATTGGGTAATGACATTCCCGGTCTAAGGATCTCTGGGGGAAAAATGTTTCTGATGGACAGTGTGATGAAGCTCCTACTGAGGGTGCGCAGTCCCGAGGGGCGGAATACAATGCTAGTGGGCCGTTAAACTTATGTGATAATGATGATGACCATGATAATATTGATAATGATAATGATGATCATGATAATGATGATGACCATGATGAGGATGCTGATATTGATAATGATGATAATGCTAATCATAATAGTGATGATACTGATGATGACCGTGATAAAGATGACATTTCTTTGCAGGTGATGTTGGGAGACGAGGATGGTGGTTCTCGGGAACCGAGTGTCCCTGACCTGCCTGGCTCCTGTGACAATTTTGGGAGTGAGCCGGTGCGAGACCCCACTCTTAAAACGGCACAGGAGAATGTAATTGTTCTGAATGAGGTTCCCCAAGAGCCTGGCTCTGAGGAAAGGTTTCCTCATGCTGCCATGAACAATAACCTATTGTATAGGGACACTGAAGTCCAGGGAGAGGTCGTGAGTCAGCTCCTGGTACCTGAGCTATATGGAAGTATAGTGCTGGGGTTATCACATAGTCACATACTTGAGGGACCACCTGAGGGAAACCAGGGACCAGATGGTGAAGTTAATGTTGTGGATGACATGTTAACTAAGGTTCCAGATCAAGATGTGAATGAGAATGAATTGTATAACCCTGACAGTGAGCCGGATGTGAATGAGAATGAATTGTATAACCCTGACAGTGAGCAGGATGTGAATGAGAATAAATTGTATAACCCTGAAAGTGAGCCAGATGTGGCTGAGAAAAGGGGGTCAGACAGGGATAGTGGTGGTGATAGTGAGTCATCTGATGACAATAAAGCAACCAATGCAAGTGAGGAAGGCATGGTAGCAGAGGAGATTGAGAGTCCTGAGAGGAAGGCTGAGGCTGACCTTGCAGTCGGACGGAGGATGGCATCTGAAGATGTTGTACAGTTGGCCGGTTCCCTGGCGAAGACTAAGGTGAAAGACAGGACTCTGAAACTGAACACAGCACAAGTGGATGCTGTTGAAAATGAGAAGTTATCAATGTATGGTGTGGATCTGCATCAGGCCAAGGACTCTGAAGGTGATGCTGCAGAGGTGGAGAAAGCCATGGAAGTGGTGGACACCAGGCCAGGTGCCTCACCAGAGGCTGATGTCTCAAGTGAAGCTGTGAGGAACAAGACTGAAGATGTGGGGAATGACTCTGCCCCGGAATATGTTTCTGCCGGAGACAGCGGCGTGGACGGTGTACTGTCCGGATCCGTGGCTGCGACTCGCGAAGCTCGGGCCGGAAATTCGGCGCCCGGTGCGCCATCGGAGTTCCCGAGCGACCCAAAGGATCTGGATAAATCCCAAGATGAGATTTTGAGACCTCGGGTTGGCCTTGGTGAGCTCAGGCGCATTTTCATGGAGTCTACACTTGAACCACGTCCCAGTGAGTGGGAGGGGCGATGTGTCGCTCCGTTGCCGCTGCAGATACACGGGAGCTCAGATGGGATGCAGAACGTGGTGGAAAAGAAGACTGATGGTAGGGCTTCTGAGCATGTCCTACCAGAAGAGCCTGAAGAAGGGGCCAAAGACGTAAAGGACGTCCAACAACTACAGGAGAAGATGCGTAGCCATGAGGATCTCCTGGAGAAAGAAGTAAGAGCTCTGAGTCTTATGCAAAGTGAGCCTGTACCAGAAGAGGATAAATTATGTGTACCGACCAAGAAAAACGATCAGCTCCCTCTACAGTGCCAATCGTTTGAACAGTGTGGCTCGGAATGGTCAGAGACCATGACAGAGGCGCTTGGGTTCTGTGAGGTAGAATTTATGAATCAACTGATATTTAAGAAAGTAGATGTGCTAAAGAAAGTTCAGGGGGAATTAGAGAAAACCCCTATACCTCCTGTGACAGTTGGTGACACAGGGTCAGTGCCCCAAAAACAGGAGGTACGAAAGTTTCTGAGGAAGAATCAGCAGAGCTGTTCTGACGTGCCTGGTCGTACTTATCTGGTGAGCCACTATACCGAGACTGAGGCTGGCACTAAAGTCAAGATGAAACAGTGCAGGATACCCCAGGCCCGCAGAGAGTATAGGCCTGGGAGGGTACAGGGTAGTGCGGATGCTTCAGATGAAGAGAAAACTGATGTTGGCTATGACAGTGGTGAGGATGAAGCTGATGAGGGCCATGACTGGTCCAGAGTTCACTGTCTCTGTTGGATTGTTGACCAGCCCTCCGGTCTGGATGACCAGCCCTCCGGTCTGGAGAAGAGGGAGGGGATATGTGAGACAGTGAAGGAATATGTGGTGAATGAGGTGTATATTTCACCTAAGTACCTTGCTGACTGGTATGAGCGAAATGTGTGGCTTTGTAAACCTGGTGGTAAAGAAAGGTCACTACACCTGCCATTCAGTACACGCTTGCAGCTCAGACCTGAATCCACTCAGGTGTTGATTAGGAAGCCAGAAGTAGGTGCTTGGGAGCACAGTCAGAGAGCTCATTCAGTCTGGACAAGGGGTCCAGGCACAGAAGGTGTCTCCAAGAGTGTGGGAGCTGTCTTTAGCCCGGACACAGGGAGGTGTCCTGGCACAAGGAAGCAGTCTCTAAGAGTGTGAGCTATCTCAGTCTGGGTGCAGGAAGTACCCCGGACACAGGAGTAGTCGCAGTGAGAATCCGTGCGAATAGCGACTGAATAGGAGGTGACCTCTCTCAAGTCTGGACATTGGAGTTGCCTTCAGACATAAAGAGGAGTGTCTGTGAAACTCCACACTGGTAACATATATCATATGTGTTGTTTTGGGCACAGACTGGTAGAGTCTGGGTCCCAGATAGAGAGGGCCATCTATCTAAGTGTAATTAGAGGCTAGACAAGCCCAGGTTTTCTGTTTATGATTTGTTTTTATCTGTGTGCTGTGGACTTTAATAAAACTGGTTGCGGCCAGTTTTCACCAAACTGCTGTCTGAATGAACTGTTTCCGTGCCATTCTGTCTACCCAGACAGCGATCCTAGAGCTAAACCCCCGGAAAGGCTACAATATATATTATATATATATATATATATATATATATATATATATATATATATTTATAGTTCATACACTTCTACATAGTATAATAGCCGCTAATTCAATTGCCGGCTTTTGTGAAATTACAGACCCGACATGAAATGACACATGGTTTACATACAGTTCCCCATTTCATTTCATGTAGTTCGATATATGGTTTTCACTAACAATGACATGAGTGTATGTGTGCAAAATTTCATACATGTAGGAGTTAATTAAAGGTGTAAATTAGTTGAAAAAAATGTGTGGGCTCCCACGCTATTTTCTCCACCAGACAGGCAAAGCCAGCGAGTGGGGGCACATAATAATAGCCTAGGGAGGGTGCATTTATTTTGTGCCCACCCTGGCTACTAACATCTGCCCCAGCCACCCAGAAAAGGCAAATCTATAATTAGATGCGCCCTTTCTGGCACTTAGCCCGTCTATTCCCATTGCCCTGTAGCGGTGGCTAATGGGTTAATAATGGGTTAAAGCCACCTTGCTATTGGAAGGTGACTTTAACCCCTCTCTGACATCAGACGTACAATCCCGTCCATAAAACCCGTAACAATCTGACCATGGACGGGATAGTACGTCACAGGTGATCAGCTGCACTCCCGGGGGGAGCGCAGCTAATCGCCGCCGGGTGTCAGCAGATTATCACAGCTGACACCCGGGACTGTGTGTCAGGAGTGGTCACGGACCGCTCCCGGCACATTAACCCCTGGCAGCAGTGCCAGAGCGATCGCTGGTCTGACAAAGTGCTGTGCACACTGTCACACCAGCGATCTGACATTTTACAGTGATGTCCCACCCTGGGACAAAGTAAAAAAGTGCAAAAAATAAAAATAAACATGTTTTAAAAAAAATTCCAAAATAAAGAAAAAAAATATTCCCCAAAAAATTCATTTTTTCCTGTAAATAAAAAAACCAAAACAATAAAAGTACACATATTTGGTATCGCCGCGCCCGTAACGACCCCCCTCTATAAAACTGTCCCACTAGTTAACCCCTTTAGTGAACCCCTTAAAAAAAAAAACAAAAGCAAAAAATCAATGCTTTATCATCATACCGCCGAACTAAAAGTGGAATAACACGCGATCAAAAAGACCAATATAAATAAACATGGTACCGCTGAAAACGTCATCTTGTCCCGCAAAAAACGAGCCACAATACAGCATCATCAGCGAAAAATAAAAAAGTTATAGCTCGCACAATAAAGCGATGCAAAAATAATTATTTTTTATATAAAATTGTTTTTATTGTATAAAAGCGCCAAAACCTAAAAAAAATGATATAATTGAGGTATCGCCGTAATCCTATTGACCCAAATAATAAAACTGCATTATCAATTTTACCACACGCGGAACGGTATAAACACCTCCCCCAAAAGAAATTCATGAATTGCTAATTTTTGTTCATTCTAACCACCCAAAAATCAAAATAAAAAGCGATCAAAAAATGTCACGTGCTCAAAAATGGTACCAATAAAAACGTCAACTCGTACCGCAAAAAATAAACCTCACATGACCTGTGGGCCAAAATATGCAAAAATTATAGCTCTCAAAATGTGGTGATGCAAAATCTATTTTTTGCAATAAAAAGCGTCTTTTAGCGTGACAGCTGCCAATCATAAAAACCCGCTATAAATAGTAAATCAAACCCCCCTTTACCACCCCTTTAGTTAGGGAAAAATAATAAAATTACAAAAATGTATTTATTTCCATTTTCCCGTTAGGGTAGCGGCTAAAGTTAGGGTTAGAGTTGGCGATAAAGTTAGGGTTAGGGTTAGGGTTGGGATTAGGGTTAGGGGTGTGTTAGGGTAAGGTTTGTGGTTAGGGGTGGGACTAGGGTTAGGGGTGTGTTGGGGTTACGGTTGGAGTTAGAATTGGGGGGGTTTCCGCTGTTTAAGCATATCAGGGGCTCTCCAAATGTGACATGGCGTCTGATCTCAATTCCAGCCAATTCTGCGTTGAAAAAGTCAAACGGTGCTCCTTCACTTCTGAGCTCTGCCATGCGCTCAAACAGTAGTTTACCCCCACATATGGGGTATCAGCATACTCTGGACCCCAAGAGTTATTGTGCAATTTGTCCTATGTCTTCTGTTGCCCTTGGGAAAATAAAAAACTGGGGGCAAAAATATCATTTTTGTAAAAAAAAAATGATTTTTTTGCTTTGACGGCTGTACGTTATAAACTTCTCTGAAGCACTTGGGGCTTCATAGCGCTCACCACACATCTAGATAAGTTCCTTGTGGGGTCTATTTTCCAAAATGGGGTCACTTGTGGGGGGTTTCCACTGTTTAGGCGTATCAGGAGCTCTCAAAATGTGACATGATGCCCCCAGACCATTCCATCAAAGTCTGCAATCCAAAACGTCACTACTTCCCTTCCGAGCCCCAACGTGTGCCCATACAGTAGTTTTCCCCACATATTGGGTATCAGCGTTCTCAGGACAAATTGGACAACTTTTGGGGTCCAATTTCTCCTGTTACCCTTGTGAAAACAAAATATTGGGGGCGAAAAAATAATTTTTGTAAAAAAAAAAAAGATTTTTTATTTTACCGCTGTACGTTATAAACTTCTGTGAAGCACTTCAGGGTTCAAAGTGCTCACCACACATCTAGATAAGTTCCTTGAGGGGTCTAGTTTCCAAAATGGTGTCATTTGTCGGGGGTTTCCACTGTTTAGGCAGATCAGGAGCTCTCCAAACACGACATGGCATCCAGCCAATTCTGCGTTGAAAAAGTCAAATGGCGCTCCTTCCCTTCCAAACTCTGCCATGCACCCAAACAGTGGTTTACCCCCACATATGGGGTATCAGCGTACTCAGGACAAATTGCACAATAACTTTTGGAGTCTTGTTACCCTTGGGAAATTAAAAATTGGGGTGAAAAGATCATTTTTGTGGAAAAAATATGATTTTTTAATTTTACGGCTCTACGTTATAAACTTGTGTGAAGCACTTGGGGGTTCAAATTGCTCATCACAGATCTAGATAAGTTCCTTAGGGGGTCTAGTTTCCCAAATGGGGTCACTTGTGGGGGGGTTTCCACAGTTCAGGCACATCAGGGGCTCTCCAAATGCAACATGGCGTCCAATCTCAATTACAGCCAATTTTGGTTGGAAAAAGTCAAATGGTGTTTCTTCCATTCCTAGCTCTGCAGTGCACCCAAACAGTGGTTCCCCCCCCCACATATGGGGCATCAGCGTACTCAGGACAAATCGGACAACAACTTTTGGGGTCCAATTTCTCCTGTTACCCTTGGGAAAATAAAAAATTTGTGACTAAAAGATAATTTTTGTGGGAAAAAAATAGGATTTTTTATTTTCATGCCCGGGCATCATAAACTTGTGTGAAGCACGTGGGGGTTCAAAGTGCTCACCAAATATGTAGATAAGTTCCTTAGGGGGTCTATTTTCCAAAATGGGGTCACTTGTGGGGGGGTTTCCTCTGTTTAGGCTCAACTGGGGCACTGCAAACGGAACATGACCCCCATCAACGTCTGCATTCCAAAACGTTATTACTTCCTTTCCAAGCCCTGCCGTGCGCCCAAACAGTTTCCCCCAACCCACATATGGGGTATCAGCGTACTCAGGACAAATTGAACAACAACTTTTGGGGTCCAATTTCCTTGGGAAAAATCAAAAATTTGGGACTAAAAAATAATTTTTGTGGAAAATTGTTTTTTTTCACACCCAGGCATTATAAACTTTTGTGAAACACTTGGAGGTTCAAAGTGCTCACAACAGATCTAGATAAGTTCCTTAGGGGGTCTAGTTTCCAAAATGGTGTCACTTGTGGGGGGTTTCCACTGTTTAGGCGCATCGGGGCTCTCCAAACGCAACATGGCGTCCAATCTCAATGCCAGCCAATTTTAGTTTGAAAAAGTCAAACGGCGCTCCTTCCCTTACGAGCTCTGCCGTGTGCCCAAACAGTGGTTTTCCCCAACATATGGGGTATTGGCGTACTCAGGTGAAATTGCACAACAACTTTATCTGTCCATTTTCTCCTTTTACCCTTGTGAAAATAAAAAAAAGTTTGTAAAAGATCATTTTTGTGGCTAAAAAGTTAAATATTCATTTTTTCCTTCCACGTTGCTTCAGCTCCTGTGAAGCACCTGAAGGGTTAATAAAATTCTTGAATGTGGTTTTGAGTACCTTGAGGGGTGCAGTTTTTAGAATGGTGTCACTTTTGGGTATTTACTGCTATATAGACCCCTCAAAGTGACTTCAAATATGAGGTGGTCCGTAAAAAAAATGGCTTTGTAAATTTTGTTGTAAAAATGAGAAATCGCTGGTCAACTTTTAACCCTTATAATTTCCTAACAAAAAAATTTTGGTTCCAAAATTGTGCTGATGTAAAGTAGACATGTGGGAAATGTTATTTCTTAATTATTTTGTGTGACATAATTCTCTGTTTTAAGGGAATAAAAATTCAAAATTTGAAAATTGCAAAATTTTCAAAATTTTCGCCATATTTGCATTTTTTTTCAAAAATAAACGCAAGTTATATCGAAGAAATTTTACCACTAACGTGAAGTACAATATGTCTCAAGAAAACAGTCTCAGAATCGCGAAGATCCGTTGAAGCATTCCAGAGTTATAACCTCATAAATAGACAGTGGTCAGAATTGTAAAAATTGGCCCGGTCATTAATGTGCAAGCCACCTTTGGAGGTGAAGGGGTTAAGCCAGGTTAATAATTGAGAGTTGTCAATTTGACAACTCTCAATTATTAATCCTATTGTATGAAATAAAAAAAAACCCACACTTTAATTAATCATTTTAATGAAATAAACACACAGTTTTTGACCATCTTTTATTTTACTGGTATTCCTTCGATTCCCTTGTTCTCCTGTAATAAAAAAAAGATAATAAAACAACATTATTCTTACCTATCCGGTGCTCAGTCAGGTCCAACGCTGTAATCCTTCACAAAGGGTTAACTGGTTTACAGAAAGCAGCGCAGCTAATGCTGGCAGCTCAGCTGTAAGCCCCCGAACGAATGAGCTCCTCTCCCGGCTGACAGGAGAGGAAGTGATTAGCTGGGAAGCTTAATTGATTGCTTCCCAGGATTATCAGTTCAGTTCAGGTCAGCCGGGGACTCCCACTGACGTCACTGATGCTGAGCGGTTTCCCCGGCTGACCTGACCTGAACTGATTAGCCTGGGAAGCAATCAATTTTGTAATCCGATTTTTCATCGCACCCATAGACTTGCATTGGCAATTGTCTATGGGAGCTGCTCCATAGATTAACATTGTTTCGACTGCAATGCAATATTTCATCGCTTTGCAGTCATCCGATTTTGTCGCCAGTGAGACCCCGGCCTAAGTTTCATTGAAGGACGTGCTGCATTCATTTTTGCAATCTATGTTTTAGGATCTGATTGCCAGTGGACCTAGAGGTTTGCACTTGCATGGGACCACAGCTGCTACCTTAAAATCATCCCAAAAAAGACACATGAGCAGAGTATGGAGGTAAAGGCCACTGTGTTTATTCATGTTAACCAACAATCCATGTGTATTTATTTTTTTATTTAAAACCATATATTCCATCCCTTAGAATATATCATTTATTAATAAACTACTTTAAAACCAACAGTTAGCTAGCGACCACCTTTGAACAAACACCGTGACATAACAGAAAAATTATACTAAAATTCAGAGAAGAGTGGGTGGGGAGCTGATTTGGTGATGACATTTTCTTACAGGCAGCTCACGTACCACTGAGACAGGGTTTAAATACAACAGGATTCCCGCCGAAAACTTTCAAGGGCTAATCAAACGTTTTCCTGATCTTTCACTGAAATCTGTCCTTCCATGTGACACTAGGGAATAATCTTGAAGATTAACCCCTTCACCCTGAAGCCAGTTTTCACCTTCCTTACCAGGCCAATTTTTACAATTCTGACCACTGTCACTTCATGAGGTCATAACTCTAAAACGCTTCACCGGATCCCGGTGATTCTGGGATTGTTTTCTCATGACATACTGTACTTTATGATAGTGGTAAAATTTCTTTGATACGTTTATTTGTAAAAAAAAATGGAAATTTAGTAAAAATTTTCAAAAAATTTCACCTTTTTCAAACTTTTAATTTTTATGCCCTTAAATCAGTCATATCACACAAAATAGTTAATAGATAACATTTCCCACATGTCTACTTTACGTCAGCACAATTTTGGAAACATAATTTTTTTGTTAGAAAGTCGTAAGGGTTAAAACTTGACTACTTCACATTTGAAGTGACTTTGAATGGCCTATATGGCAGAAAATACACAAAAATTACACCATTCTAAAAACTGCACCCCTCATAGAACTCAAAACCACATTCAAGAAGTTTATTAACCCTTCAGGTCCTTCACAGGAATTTTTGGAATGTGGAAGGAGAAAAAAACATTTACCATATATACTGGAGTATAAGCCAAGATTTTCAGTCCATTTTTTAAGGCTGAAAGTGCCCCTCTCGGCTTATACTCGAGTCATATACGCCAGGGGGTCGGCGGGGGAAAAGAGTGGGGTGTCAGATCATACTTACCCCCTCCTGGCATGGGCTCTGCAGCCCCTGCTTCTCCCAAGGTCTCCGGCGCCTGTGTTCAGTGGTCACGTGGTACCGCTCGTTAAAGTCATGTATATGCAAATATTCATGACTTTAACGAGCGATACCACGTGACCGCTGAAGGAAGGAAGAGCTGCTGGAGACTGTGGGAGAAGAACAGGGGATGCAGAGACCGTGCCAGGAGGGGGTAAGTATATCCGATATTCACCTGTCCCCATTCCACCGCTGCGCGCCGCTCTGTCCTCCGTGTCCTCTGGCTGTGACGTTCAAGTCAGAGGGCTCGATGAAATAGTTAGTGTGCGCCGCACCCTCTGCCTGAGTAGTCACTGACAGAGGACTCGGAAGACAGCGGCGCACAGTGGTGGAAAGGGGACAGGTGAATATAGCGGGTGCCGGGGCCTGGGCCCTCGGTGACACCGGCACCTGTCCCCCATAGTGCGCCGGTGTCCCCACCTGCTCAGGACACCGGCACCTGGCCCCCAGCAACGAGAGTTGAGTATGTCCTTTGTTTTCATTAATATTCGCAGAAGCATATGGGGCATAATATTTCAAGCAGCATATGGGGCATAATCTATGAAGCATCTTATGGGGCAGCATATGGGGCATAATCTATGGAGCATCTTATGGGGCAGCATATGGGGCATAATATATGGAGAAGCATATGGGGCATAATCTATGGGGCAGCATATGGGGCATAATATATGGAGCATCTTATGGGGCAGCATATGGAGCATAATATATGGAGCATCATATGGGGCATAATTAACAGAGCATCTTATGGGGCATAATATACGGAGCATCTTATGGGGCAGCATATGGGGCATAGTATATGGAGCAACATATGGGGCATAATATGGAGCATCTTAAGGGGCAGCATATGGGGCATAATCTTTGGAGCATCATATGGGGCATAATCTATGGAGCATCTTATGGGGCCATTATTAACCTTTGTGCAGCATTATATGGGGCATATTTTGTATGGAGCATCTTATGAGGCCATCATGAACTGTATGGAGCATTATATGGGGCTCCTGATTCAATATGGCTATTCAAAAGCATTTAACCTACTGATGTCTCAATTAATTTTTACTTTTATTGGTATCTATTTTTATTTTTTAAATTTACCAGTAGCTGCTGCATTTTCCACCCTAGGATTATACTCGAGTCAATAAGTTTTCCCAGGGTCGTCTTATACTCAGGTCGGCTTACACTCGAGTATATACAGAACATTTCTTTCACAAAAATTTTCCTTCACACCTAAAAAATATTCAGAATTCAGAGTCCTCAGTGGTTGATACCTTTTAATGGCTTAAAGAATTGATCAATTGTTTGCTAAAGGTCTCATTTTAAAGTACAGTTAGAAATCAATATGTGCATATGCACTTTGTGTATTGCGTTCTGACCATAGGCAGCACTGGCTTCTCCCCTTTTTTATTTGATATTGGTTTGTGGCTGACCACCACTTTTTGCCGTGCGCACTGGGTTATGCACGCCATTCTTTCTGTCTTTTTTTGTGATTGACGTTGGCTGCTGTACACACATACAGCAGCCCTGCCCTGC
Organism: Oophaga sylvatica; assembly: GCA_033576555.1. Classification (NCBI taxonomy): domain Eukaryota; kingdom Metazoa; phylum Chordata; class Amphibia; order Anura; family Dendrobatidae; genus Oophaga; species Oophaga sylvatica. The sequence goes on along the minus strand of JARQOD010012952.1, from coordinate 3,157 downwards.
CCTGCCCTGCCCTAGGCTCTACTTGATTGTGCACCTGTTTCTGAGCCTGTTTCACCCTTCATCTGTGGTTGTTGGTTTGGCAATGTGGAGATCAGATTTGAAATGTTCATGCCCGGACCTGGTCGACCTTTATTTGCACTAGTCCTTTCTGGCGCCATGGGAGTGATTCAGAAACGCTTCAGGTACATTTTGCATTTAACATAGTCTTGCTTTTAATACATTTAGGAGGCCGTAATGGCACAGCAAATATAAAAAACGTAGAGTAGGACTGCCCCATCTGAGAATGCCGTGACGCGGCAGGGTGGCTCAAAGATTTAATCAATTATTTGCTAAATGTCTCATTTTAAAGTACAGTTAGAAATCAATATGTGCATATGCACTTTATGTATTGCGTTCTGACCATAGGCAGCGCTGGCTTCTCCCCTTTTTTACTTTTAATGGCTAACTGAAAATATGGCAACAAATTGCAAGCTTTCAAGACTACTCAGGTCTCTTCATCAGGCATTGACTAATACAAAATCTGAAGAATCACATATTTAGGCTGGAGTCACACAGAACGTTTAAAAAAACGGTCCGATTTTGTAATGTGATAATCGCACAACAGTCCTCCGTATGTTGATCAGTATGTAATCCGTTTTCAATGCGATGATGCGATTTCCTCGCATGTCAGGATCCGTGTGACATCCGTATGGCGTCCGTATGGCGTTATTTTATCGCAGTAATGCAAAATGAGCATATTATGAATTTCAGAGCTGAAAGTAATTAGGAAATAATGTTGAAGGCTATTTATTGGCTGAGAAGCAATTCTCCTCTTCCTACTACTTTCCTGTTGTGTTTGTTTAGCTGACTTGTGTGCATCATGTCATACAGGCTCACCTTTAACACCACAGAGCAGGTTCTTTTCCACTGGGTTTTGGCTCAGCGTTTCGGAGAGCCTTACCCTGTCATTCTTGATCCGAGGAGGCGTAGAAGAATGTGGGTTCATCCACTTGTGAGACGCCGGGTGACAAAAGGACATTTTCACCGTCTTTATGCTTCACTATGCAGCCATCCCGACAAATTCTATAAATATTGTCGTATGAGCCTGGACACTTTTGACATTCTTCTCGAGACGGTCCGCCCTGGGATCACGTATAAGGATACGGTGATGCGCAAGTCGATTTCCGCGGAGGAGCGTCTTCTACTGACTTTACGGTATGTCATATACCTTAATGGTGGGTGTAATACAGAAAATGTTATGTGTTTAGGCCTTAATATTTATTTTCCTTTTTGCCTCTAGGTTTCGGTCCACTGGCCTATCATATGCGGCCCTACACCTTGAGTTTTTACTCGGCAAATCCACTATTTGTGGGATTGTCCGCTGTACCTGCCTTGAAATTTGGTCAAGACTACATAACTCGGTGATGCCTGTGCCAAAACAAGCAGATTGGGTGCGTATAGCCCGTGGGTTTGAGGAGACGTGCCAGTTTCCCAACTGTATAGGGGCACTAGATGGGAAGCACATTCGTGTACGTAAGCCCCCAACTCTGGCTCACAATACTATAATTACAAAGAGTATTTTTCAGTTGTTCTGTTGGCCCTGGTAGACAGTGCTTACATGTTTACTTTAGTAGATATTGGGGCCTACGGGCGAACAGGAGACTCCAGAGTGTTTAATACCTCAATAATGGGTCGGCGTATGCGGAGCAATCAGTTGGACCTCCCACCCCACGTCAGCTTCCAGGGTCTCATCTGGAACCAGTGCCTTATTATTATTTTTTATTATTATTATTGTTTATTTCTATAGCACCATTGATTCCATGGTGCTGTACATGAGAAGGGGTTACATACAAATTACAGGTATCACTTACAGTAAACAAACTAACAATGACAGACTGATACAGAGGGGAGAGGACCCTGCCCTTTCGGGCTTACATTCTACAGGATTGTGAGGCAGGAGACAGTAGATCGGGGGTTGCAGCAGTTCCGGTGTTGGTTGAGGCAATATCTCCGGTAGTGGTGAGGAGGTAGCAGGGTCATTGCAGGCTGTAGGCTTTCCTGAAGAGGTGGGTTTTCAGGTTCCGTCTGAAGGATCCGAATGTGTTTGATAGTCGGACGTGTTGGGGCAAAGAATTCCAGAGGATGGGGGATATTCGGGAGAAGTCTTGGAGGCGGTTGGGTGAGGAGCGAATAAGTGTGGAGGAGAGAAGGATGTCTTGGGAGGATCGGAGATTACGTGAGGGAAGATATCGGGAGATTAGCCTTATGTGATGGTTGGTGATGAGGCATTTCAGCTAACCAGGAACCTGATAAGGCCCTATCCACGGCGAACCCTGGACAACCGGCGGCGCATTTTTAATTTCCGCCTATCCCGTGCCCGACGCCTCGTCGAGTGTGCCTTTGGCATACTCACAGCCAAATGGCGGGTTCTGCAGTCTGCAATACAACTAAGCGAACAAAATGTTAATCAAGTAATAAAAGCATGTGTGGTACTACACAATTTTACACGAAAATATGACTGTCTTGCAAATGAGGCTTATGATGTTGTAGATGCAAATAATGTGCTCCCAACTCCACATGGACATCAACCACATCGCCCACCATCTGGACTTAAAGTGCGGGACGTGTTTACCAATTATTTTGTTTCCCCAGAGGGATATACTCCTTGGCAAGAAAATGCATTGTCTATGTTATGATTTAATGTATGTGTGCGTGATAAGCTGAAACTAATTTTACATGTACCGTTTTTCAACAATGCAATATAATGTGTGAAATAACACATTGATAGCATCAGTTACATGTAACAAAATGTGAACAATCACAATTTGAGTTTGTGGTTTTTATTCCAAACACTTTGGGGCCATAACATACCATATTTGCATCATATGGCAATGATGGCCTTTATTGGCAGCCACAAACCCACATTCAACAAAAAAAATTATCATAACAACATGGAAAAATAAAATATAAAAACTTAATATAAAAAAAAAAATATATCACAAATTCTGATATGTATGTGGTGGAGAAGGAGGAGCATCAGGCTGAGTGGCTTGGTTACTTTGTTGCGGCAATTGGCCATGATGCTGAGTTGTGGCTGAGGTGCCATGAAGGACCATGGAAGGTACTTGGGGTGCAACGTGTTGGTACTGTCCACTTTGGTAATGAGGGACATAATCAA
>JARQOD010012951.1:0-17681 GCA_033576555.1 Oophaga sylvatica | reverse complement strand
TGGCTTTCAATGGCACTGGGTCACTTGTGTTTATTGATGACATAACAGCAGGACAAGAGTAGCCGGATGAATTCTGAAGTGTACCGGGATATACTTTCAGCCCAGATTCAGCCAAATGCTGCAAACTTGATTGGACGGCGCTTCATAGTACAGATGGATAATGACCCCAAGCATACAGCAAAGCTACACAGGAGTTCATGAGTGCAAAAAATGGAACATTCTTCAATGGCCAAGTCAATCACCAGATCTTAACCAATTGAGCATGCATTTTCACTTGCTCAAATCCAGACTTAAGAGGGAAAGACCCACAAACAAGCAAGACTGAAGGCTGCGCTGTAAAGGCCTGGCAAAGCATTAAGAAGAGGAAACCCAGCGTTTGGTGATGTCCATGGGTTCCAGTGATTGCCTCCAAAGGATTCGCCACAAAATATTGAAAATAAAAATATTTTGTTTGGGTTATGTTTATTTGTCCAATTACTTTTGACCTCCTAAAATGTGGAGTGTTTGTAAAGAAATGTGTACAATTCTACATTTTCTAACACATATTTTTGTTCAACCCTTCAAATTAAACGTTACAATCTGCACTTGAATTCTGTTGTAGAGGTTTCATTTCAAATCCAATGTGGTGGCATGCAGAGCCCAACTCGCAAAAATTGTGTCACTGTCCAAATATTTCTGGCCCTGACTGTATGTGGTTTATTTATGTATGGCTACCCCTCCCAACCTTCCTTGTATGCATGTATGCCTACCCCTCCCACCCTTCCTTGTATGCATGCCTACCCCTCCCACCCTTCCTTGTATGTATGTATGCCTACCCCTCCCACCCTTCCTTGTATGCATGCCTACCCCTCCCACCCATCCTTGTATGTATGTATGCCTACCCCTCCCACCCTTCCTTGTATGCATGCCTACCCCCTCCCACCATCCTTGTATGCATGCCTACCCCCTCCCACCCATCCTTGTATGTATGGCATGCCTACCCCTCCCACCCATCCTTGTATGTATGTATGTATGCCTACCCCTCCCACCCTTCCTTGTATGTATGCCTACCCCTCCAAAGTTTTGTGTATAAGGCGCATGGTGTGTTGCCGGCGACTAAGTACTCAAAAAACAGTCATTGATGAAAAAAAAACCATTTATTAAATGTTTAATACAAATCATGAAAAAGGTGAAAATAATGGGCAAATGGGGATGGTAAACTGGGGGATCGGTTTGGGTTGGGTGAAGGGAGGTGTCCAGTAAGCTTGATGGTAGATCCGGGATACTGCAGGTAGACATGTGGAGGTGAATGGGAAGGTAAAGATAAACTGGGAAGTGATGTGGAGGTGATGGTGGAGATACATGTACTCTTCTCCTTCTATGCCTTTGTGTCCGTTGGCTGCGATCTCTGTGGCTTCGTGTATGTGGCCTGTTGCTGGGTGTCGTCACCGTACTGGCTGTCTGGTGGGTGTGGTGGGCGGCGTGGTGGTGGTGGAAATCCTCGGCCGACCAGGACCCAGCGTCTGCGTGGTGTGTTGGGACGGCCTGGTGGACATCGTCGCAGGATCTGTACCCGGTGTCTGCTCGCTGTAGTGGGCCGGCATGGTGCTGGTGGACATACTCACAGGAGCAGGAATCGGCGGCGCGGTATATTGGCGGTCCTCTGCACTCGGCATCGTGCAGTGGTGTTTGGGCGGCTGTGGACAAAGTTGTGGCCGCACAGTGATATGCAGCAGAACTCGGTATAGTTAGACTAGACAGCTGTGGAAGTGTTGGAAAGGCAGCCGCTGGTGGTGGCTGCATGAACCGAGTCTGCTGCATAGAACTGACATATGCGGCATTGCAGTCATGCATCACAGCAAGCTGGAGTTCCGGTGTTAGGTTTTACGACATGCCCTTCTCTATGGCACTAAAAAAATGTCTTGCCGGTCTCTGGAGCTCGGCTGCCATTGCGTCAAGACGTCGGGTGACATTGGACAAACCATTTGCCACTGTGTCACCAGCGTCTTGTAGCAATTCTGGAACACGTGCTCAAATGTAAAAACCCGGGCATGAGTGGCCTGTCCCAAACCCGCTGCGCTGGCGGGAAGAGGCCAAAAAAGGTGCGACAGAGGTTTGGGACAGGGGAAGACCGGATGGACATCACATCAAACACGGTTGTGTGATCCCGGCCTACTGTTTCACTGCAGCGTTGTTGCAGTACTTACAAAAGTCCTTTTGACCCCTAGTGAGGCATTGTCCCATCCATCCCACAGCGATTTTGCCACCTCGTTCCACAGCCGCTGGGTAGCCACTGCGTCGGAATGCAGGGGATTACGGGGGTCCCACTGTGGAACGCGCTCATGGACAGATGTGATGAGGAGGTCGTTGTTGACATCCTCCTCGTCCTCCCGTTGTGGAACCTAGAATTGAAAGAAAGACATAAATGTTTGAAAGATAAAAGTTTAAAAAAATAAAAAAATACTTACACGCCGTGTAGCCACCACTGCTTGGCCCCGAGTTGCCTGCTCCTGTGGGTCATCAACACTTGAAGAACTCTGTGAACCAAATGAAAAAAATTGGACACGTGTACAAGTGACAGTGATTATTGAAAGAACAATAGATAATATACTCACTTCACTGGGCTGTCCACTCTGGAATTTTCATGGCTTGAAGGCATGATCCTCCTGTTCCTGTGGTATTAATTTTGCAGGATGAAATGCAAAAATAAAATGACACACTGCTAGAATAAACCAAAAATCCAAACATTCATTAGCTGGTATACTTACATTGTCCAAAGGTGTTCTGTCCTGTCACAAAGGTGTTCTTTCTTCTTCTCCAGTCTGTAGAATTGTGAAGTGGAGCAATGCCAAACCCCCCAATATTTATTTATCTTTGTCTGGGGGGTGGTCAGAAGATGTCTAGACTGTCCGGAGACTTGTTATCTATAAAAGCGCATGCGCAGGGAAAACGCTGTCGTGTGCATCCATGTGCACCCATAAGCGCCCCCTATAGACTGTAATGCGTTTTATAGGCGCATTCTGTGCGCAAGCGGGCGCATGCGTCTTTTTTGAGAAATGTTGCCGCAAAAAAAAGCAACACGTTGCGTTCTTGAGGAGACGTCGCACACGCCCACACGACGCATGCGTTCAATAACACAACATAACGCATACATGCGCATGACCATGCGCTCCCTTTAGAGAGATAGGGGCGTATGGCAAAATCCGCAAACATTTTTTATACTTGCGTTTTTGCTGCACTTGACTGACTCAGTTGAAGTCAATGGGTGAAAAACGCTGCAGAAACGCACAAAGAATGACATGCTGCAGAAAAAAAACGCACTGCAAATACTCAAAGGAAATTTACTGATCATGTGCACAACACTTCAGAATTGTCATTGAATTAGCTTGCATAAGGATTCCATAGCGTTTATGGCCCATTTCCGCGCGGAAAAAAGATGCAAAAACGCACCATGTGCACATAGCCCATAAAACTGTAATGCGCATGCTGTAACAAAGAAATGGGAGAGAAATTATGACAAAATTTCTGTTTACAATTTAAATTGTATTTTAAGACAACAATAAATGATATGTAGCCCAAAATGGTGCCAAAAATAGTTTTATGGTATATACCGTTTACAATACAACTTAACAACATAAGAAAATAAAATGTTAATAAATAATTTTTGCATGCTTGAACTTCACGTTCCTTCTTTGTCCTCATTTAGACGTCCATAAATCCGCACATTAGATCGGTAATTTTTGTGGGAACGTATCCATTATGTAACGCTCGCGCCCAGGCTGGTTGGCGCGGAGCATGGGGGTGTGGCCCCACTGTGCCACAAACCAGATTACCCTGGAAGGGGCATGACTAAGCAGCTACCTTGGTGTTCACTGGAGCCTCTGATTGTGAGGTCAGGCTTGTGCGGCAGGTAGCTGCCAGGTACCATTCCAGGGTGATGTCCGGCTGTGGCTGCTGATCCCACTGGGGAACAGAACACTATGAGAAGTGCGGACGAGTACAGACAGTCACGACTGGTGCTATGGCGGGCACGGCTAGTACTCTTGGCAGACAGGCGGGCACGGCTTGGACACAGGCAGACAGGTGGGCACGGCTGAGACACTAGGAGGCAGGCGGGCACGGCTGAGACACTGGCAGGCAGTCGGGCACGGCTGAGACACTAGCAGGCAGGCGGGCACGGCTGAGACACTGGCAAGCAGGCGGGCATGGCTGAAATACTGGCAGGGAGGCTGGCACAGTACACATGGAAGGGGCAGGAACAGACTCGGTAGGGACAGGAACACGGGACAGGAAGACATAAGTGGTATATGGGAAGAGGTAGGGACCTGTTCAGACTGGAGAAGCTGGGGCTGGTTCCAGAAGAACAGAGACACAGAGTGGGAAGAGAGATATATGGGAACAGGTAAGAGTAGTGTGTGGGAACAGGTAGGGACCTGTTTAGACTGGAGGAGCAGGGACAGATAAAGAACCGCAGGAAGCAGAACGAGAGCGGAGCAGAACCGCAAGGTTGCGGAGCAGAGAGCAGAACAGAGTCGTTGGTTGCAGTGCAGCGAGCTGAATCGCAAGGAGTGCGGAGCAAAGACAGAACCGCAAGGAGTGCGGAGCAAAGGCAGAACTGCAAGGAGTGCGGAGCAAAGGCAGAACCACAAGGAGTGCAGAGCATAGGCAGAACCGCATGAGTGCGGAGTAAAGGCAGAATCACAAGAGTGCGGAGCCAAAGAAGGACGGAACCACAAGGAGTGCGGAGCAAAGGCTGAACCACAAGGAGTGTGGAGCAAAGGCAGAACCGCAAGGAGTGCGGAGCAAAGGCAGAACCGCAAGGAGTGCGGAGCAAAGGCAGAACCACAAGGAGTGCGGAGCAAAGGCAGAACCGCAAGCGTGCGGAGCCAAAGCAGGGCGGAGCCACAGGGTGCGGCGAGCAGAGCAGGAGTAATCACCAGGATACACACAGCAGGGTAAGGAAGGCTAAAGACAAGGATACAAATGGGTACAGGTATAAGACTCCGTTCAGACAAGAACAAGTACAGGTCAAGGCACAGGAACCAGGATATGCAGCAGAGAACAGAAACAGATCTGGGTATACAGCCCACAGAGAAGTCGGAAAACAGGATAGGACCTGGCAGCTCAGCAGCAACACGCTGAGATAAGGCGTTGCTCAGGCAGCCTCCAAGGGGTGGGCTGCCTTAAGTACCAGAGGATTCTTGACAATTGGCTGGGGACACCTTAGGAAGGTGTACACTGACTCTAAAAGAACCAAGAAGTGCCGGCGCCGCCCCCCTATGCACAGAGCAGACAGGAGACATGAGGCACAAAGCATGGAGCCGACAACAGACAGAATTCACAGCATGGACCGGAGTAGTGAGTATGTTGATGTGTAAGGCAGGTGGGGGGTTGGAGGCCATGCAGTGATGCCGGCAGGGTGTTACACACTATGATTATATGGTGCTATTCACATGTCGTGTTTTTTTTTTAAATCATGGACACGTCGGTTTTTGATCTGAATTGCATAGCAAAATGAGTCGTATAAGTGTATGGGTCTGTGAAAATGACGAGAGCACACAAATGCTATTCATATACAATCCGTGTGCTGTCCATTTTTAAAAGTGTAGTAGAGAAGTGAAGTTTGCAATTACAGAGATCAGACGTTTTCTGTAGTTCTTGACCAAGTTTGCACACCCTGCAGAAGGGATTTTGGCCCACTAATTGATACAGATATGTCCAGATCTTTCAGGCTTCACGGCTGTCACTGGTCAATATGGAATTTCAGCTCCCTCCAAAGATTTTCTATTGGGTTCAAGTCTGGAGACTGGCTAGGCTACTCCAGGATCTTGAAATGCTTCTTATGGAGCTAGTCTTTAGTTGCCTTGGCTATGTGTTTCTGGTCATTGTCATGCTGGAAGACTCAGTCACGACTCATCTTAAATGATCTTACTGACGGAAAGAGGTTGGCCAAAATATTGCAATACATGACCCCATCCATCCTCCATTCAATATGGTGCAGTTGCCCTGTCCCCTTTTCAGAACAGCATCCCCAAATTTTGATGTTTCCCTCACCATGCTTCACAGTTGGGATGATGTTTTGGGGGTTGCACTCATCTTTTTCTTCCTCCAAAGACGGCAACTGGAGTTGATACCAAAAAGTTCTATTTTGGTCTCATCTGACCACATGACCTTTTTCTTATGCCTCCTCTGGATCATCCAGATGGCCTTTGGCGAACTTCAAACAGGCCTGGACATATGCTGGCGTAAGCAAGGGGACTTTGTGTGCCATGCAGGATTTTAATAAATGACAGCTTAGTGTGTTATTAATGGTAATGTTTGAGACTGTGGTCACAGCTCTCTTCAGGTCATTGACCAGGTCCTCTCATGTAGTTCTTGGCTGATTTCTGACCATTCTCAGAATCATCCTTTCCGCACGAGGCGAGATCCTGCATGGAGCCCAAGACAAGGAAAGATTGACCTTCATCTTGTATTCTTCCATTTTCTAATAACTGTGCCAACAGTTGTTGCCTTCTCACCAAGCTGCTTGCCTATTGTCCTGTAGAAAAATATTTAGAGTTGAGAGTCCTCAGTGGTTGATACCTTTTAATGGCTAACTGAAAAGATGGTAACAAATTGCAAGCTTTCGAGATACTCAGGTCTCTTCATCAGGCGAAGACTAACACAAAATCTGAAGAATCACATATTTGTACACAAAGCAGCACAGAAAAAATGCAATAGGTAAGACAAGTGACGTGAAGCAGAATAGTCATTATGGCAGAGGGATGAGCATAAATATTGGAACAGTTCATAGATAAGGAGTGTGAAAGTTTTATTACCCTCTGATTGGGGTCTGGTAATGTTTTGTGATGTTTTCACAGGGTATTTGGAGTAAATTCCTTAATTGATATAGAGTGTCATAAATCCGTGTGACAGGTTCATTCCAGCATTAAGAGTGTCAAAGGTCACCATCAATTTGTATTTGAAAATTCTTCCTTGTCTCCGAGATGTGAAATTGCCTCTCAGTACAAGTATTTTCATATCTAACATGTTATGATCAGGGGAGCAAAAATGTTTTGCCACAGGTAGATCCATTCTTTTTTCTCTTATTGTGTGGCGATGAGAATTCATCCTTGTTCTCAGTTTTTGCCTGGTCTCCCCCACATACAGACCCCAGTTGGACATTTAGTACATATAATTAGGTACACCACATTAGATGTGATGCAGCTGAAAGTACCTGGTTGTCACGGGTGTGTCGCGGCGGAGATCGTCGCGATTGCACACCCTGACTTCGCACAGCTGAGTTTCAGGTGCTGGGTGTTTTTCAGCACTGAGGGAGTTAATTCTTTCTCTCTCGATGCTGGACAGACCAGCCTCGCCCCGCTGCGATTGATGTTTTGTTAATTAGCTTCCTTCATATACCTGCTGGTCTGCTGGGGAAGTTGCCGGTGAAAGCATTCATTCAGACCAGCAGAACGGATCGTTTCTGAGAAGACTTAAGCTAAGAGTGCCTGTTGTGGTTTTTCCTCTCCTCGCTTATTGTTTATCTTCTTAACATTTTGTGTTCCTCTGTAGTGGAAGTTTTGTATGTAAGGCAGTGTTTTCTTTACCCCCTGTCTGTCTCGTTTGTATTTGACTGTGTGTAAGCTGTTACCTGCCCATTCCCTGTGGTGGTAATCAGGGTCCTTCTCAGGACTAGATTACAGTGGTCAGGGATCTACAGGAGACAGGGTTACGCTGGCGGCCTGGACCTCTGTACCATTAACAGTACCTCCAGGTAGAGGGACTAGTCAGGACCCAGTTCAGGGTCAGCATAGACCCGGTCCACCTTATCCTGAGACAGCGTTTCACGTGCACAGTATAGACCCACAATACATTGGATATTATTTCAGGTAAGACATTGCTGGCAGATTCTACGTATACATGTTGATATTTTCTATAATATGAAATATAGAATGTTGTCTCATTAGATATATGTTACTATCATAGAATATATCTGTTATACGTCGTGACATTTTCACCGGCCACTCTAAAAGATTCTCCCCAGCTACCATGGATCCAGTAGCCCAGTTAGCTCAGCAGTTGCAGAGTTTGTCCATGGAGCTGACGGACGTTAAGTCCAAGGTTTTGTACCCCCGGAAGCAAACCAGATCTGAACCTAAAGTGGCTCTCCCGGACAGGTTCACTGGTGGGCGGGACAAATTTTTTACCTTCCGGGAGGCATGTAAATTATATTTTCGGCTACGGCCTCGGTCTTCGGGGAGTGAAGACCAGAGGGTGGGAATTGTCATCTCGCTCTTACAAGGGGACCCTCAATCCTGGGCGTTCTCTCTCCTCCAGACTCCCGGCTCTCCAGTCAGTAGATCGATTTTTTACAGCCCTGGGTCTGGTATATGATGACCCGGATCAGGTCTCCCTTGCTGAAATGAAGTTACGTAAGATACAGCAGGGAGATCGTCCGGCGGAGGAATTTTCTTCTGAGTTCCGTAGATGGGCCACAGATACTCAGTGGAATGCCCAGCTCTTAGGAGCCAGTTTTGTCAAGGATTATCTGACAAATTAAAAGATGTGTTGGCTCAGTATGATTCTCCTCTGGAGGCCGCTATGGCCCTTGCGATTGCATTGATAGACGGTTTCGAGAGAGGTGCGAGGTAACTCCGCCCCTGTGATGACTCCACCTTCTACTATAGTCCTTTATATTGAGGTTCCCCTGGTTTGTTCTGAGGAGCCTATGCAGTTAGGAGGGACATCGTTTCGAGGGGGGGGATCGGCGGTGCGCCGCAAGACAGGAAAGTGTTACTTCTGCGGGAGAAAGGGACATTTTGTTGGGGGGTGTCCATCCCGTACTTTGCTGAGCAAGGAGTCGCGGAAAACTGTTGACCCCAGGTTGTGTGGTGGACGACATCTGGGAGTATGTATTTCGTCCCAAGTCCGTCTCAGTTTCTCGTACCAGCGGAGGTGGTGGTAGGTACAAGAGCTGAGAGGATTTCTGTTCTTCTGGATAGTGGGGCCGCGGCTAATCTGGTGGACGCTCGGTTTGCCCAGGTGCAGGTATGCAACTGAGTGTATTGGCCAAACCTATCCCTATATTCTCTATTGACGCAGGCCTCTCGGTCAAGGTAGCTTTGTGCAAGCCGTGCATAACATAGACCTTCGAGTGGGGGCAATACATAAAGAACTATTGTCTTGTTATGTGTTGGAAGGCCTTCCACTCCTATTGTGTTGGGACTTCCTTGGTTAACTAAACATAACCCAGTTATTAATTGGAAATCCAGAGAGATAAGCCAGTGGGGTGAATTTTGCCATAGTAACTGCATGAACACGGTCATCGGTGCGGTCGTGCCTAGAACCTTACCTCCTTTTCTGGAGGACTTTGAGGATGTGTTTTCAGAAGAGGGGTGTCAAGAATTACCTCCTCATCGCGCGTATGACTGTGCTATAAAATTGCTTCCTGATGCTAAGTTACCTAAATCTAGGTTATATAACCTTTCTGGTCCTGAGAGGCAAGCTATGAAGGATTATATTTCGGAAAGTCTAGCCAAGGGGATATTTGACCTTCATCTTCCCCAGTGGCCGTGGGGTTCTTCTTTGTGAAGAAAAAAAGATGGAGGCCTACGCCCTTGCTTGGATTTCCGTGAGCTTAATCGGATTACGGTCCGAGATCCGTATCCGCTCCCACTTATTCCTGATCTCTTCAATCAGATTGTGGGCGCCAAATGGTTCTCTAAGTTGGATCTCAGGGGGGCGTATAATCTGATTAGGATAAAGGAGGGGGATGAGTGGAAGACGGCGTTTAACACTCCGGAGGGACATTATGAGAACCTTGTCATGCCTTTCGGTCTGACTACTGCCCCGGCGGTGTTTCAACATTTTGTTAATGACATCTTTCGCCACCTAGTGGAACAGTTTGTTGTCATTTATCTAGATGACATCTTAATTTACTCGCCGGATCTTGTGTCTCATCAGGAGCATGTGAGACAGGTGTTGCAGATCTTGCGAGACAATAAACTGTACGCCAAATGGGAGAAGTGTGTATTCGCCGTACAGGAACTTCAGTTTTTAGGATTCCTGGTGTCAGCTTCTGGTTTCCGTATGGACCCTGGGAAAGTGAAGGCAGTGCTTGAATGGATCGGCCAGAGGATCTTAAGGCAGTGCAGCGTTTCCTGGGGTTTGCTAACTACTACCGGAAATTTATTGTAATTTCTCATCCGTTGTCAAACCTCTCACTGACATGACAAAAAAAGGGACGGATTTTTCTAGGTGGTCTGACAAGCTTGTCAAGCATTTTCCTTGAAAAAATGTTTTGCTTCAGCACCCATACTCATCCACTGATGCATCACAACCGTTCATTGTGGAGGTAGACGCATCTGACGTAGGAGTGGGTGCGGTATTATCTCAAGGTCCGTCCCCTGGTAAATGGCATCGTGTGCTTTCTTCTCTAAAAAATTGTCGTCCGCCGAGAGGAATTATGATGTCGGCAATAGGGAACTCTTGGCCATTAAGTTGGCTTTTGAAGAGTGGCGTCACTTTTTGGAGGGGGCAGTCCACCCGGTCACCGTCATTACTGATCACAAGAACTGCTGTATTTAGAGTCTGCAAAACGTCTGAATTCCAGACAAGCTAGATGGTCGTTGTTTTTTACCAGGTTTAATTTTGTCGTCACATATCGTCCTGGGTCAAAAAATGTAAAGGCTGATGCCTTGTCTGTAGTTTCCCGGGGGCCGGGAAGACGGATGACCTGGTTCCTATCCTTCAGGAGGGAGTTGTGGTGTCGGCTGTATGCTCTGAGCTTGAGGAGGAGATATTGGAGGTCAGGGGGACGCCCTGTAGGACCTCCAGGGAGATGTTTGTTCCAGATCGTTAAGACAAAAGGTTATCGAGGCACATCATAATTCTGCTTTGGCAGGAACCCAGGGAGTAAAGCAACTATGGATCTCGTTTCTGCCGGTTTTGGTGGCCTAACTTAAATAAAGAAGTGGTAACTTTGTTGCGTCCTGTGGGGTATGTGCGTGCTCTAAGACCCACATACCGTCCGTCTGGGGTCCTTTTACCGTTGAAAATCCCGGAGCGTCCATGGACCATCTGTCTATGGACTTCATTACGGACCTCCCTCCGTCTTCAGGTAAAACTGTCATACTAGTTGTAGTTGACAGGTTCAGCAAAATGGCACATTTTATTGCTCTTTCTGCTCTTCCTAATGCTAAAACTCTGGCGCAGGTGTTCATTGGGGAGATTGTGAGACTTCACGGGTTGCCTTCCGATGTGGGTCGGATCGGGGGTCTCAGTTTGTTGTCCAAAATTCTGGAAGGCATTTTGTTCTCGTCGGGGATGCAGTTGTCATTTTCTTCGGCCTTTTCATCGCAGACCAATGGTCAGACAGAGCGTCTGAATCAGAGCTTAGAGACATACAGGACCTCTCAAAAAATTAGCATATTAGTGCTAAATTTCATTATTTTCCATAATGTATGATTAAAATTAAACTTTCATATATTTTAGATTCATTACACACCAACTGAAATTTTTCAGGTCCTTTTATGTTTTAATACTGATGATTTTGGCATTACAGCTCATGAAAACTAAAAATCCTGTCTCAAAAAAATAGCATATCAAGAAAAGGTTCTCTAAAACGACCTATTACCCTAATCTTCTGAATAAAACTAATTAACTCTAAACACATGCAAAAAGATTCCTGAGGCTTTTAAAAACTCCCTGCCCTGGTTCAAACTTCAAAACCCCCATCATGGGTAAGACTGCCGACCTGATGATGTCCAAAAAGGCCATCATTGACACCCTCAAGCAAGGAGGGTAAGACCCAGAAAGAAATTTCTCAACAAATAGGCTGTTCCCAGGTGCTGTATCAGGCACCTCAATGGGAAGTTGTTGGAAGGAAACAATGTGGCAGAAACGCTTGTACAACGAGAAGAGGTGACGGACCCTGAGGAGATTGTGGAGAAGGAGCGATTCCAGACCTTGGGGGACTGAGGAAGCAGTGGACTGAGTCTGGTGTAGAAAATCCAGAGCCACCGTGCACAGGCGTAGTGGCAGGAAATGGGCTACAGGTGCCGCATTCCCCAGGTAAAGCCACTTTTGAACCATAAACAGCGGCTTGAAGCGCCTGACCTGGGCTACAGAGAAGCAGCACTGGACTGTTGCTAAGTGGTCCAAGTACTTTTTTCTGATGAAAGCAAATTGTGCATGTCATTCGGAAATCAAGGTGCCAGAGTCTGGAGGAAGGGATGGGGAGAAGGAAATGCCAAAATGCCTGAAGTCCAGTGTCAAGTACCACAGTCAGTGATGGTGTGGGGTGCATGTCAGCTGCTGGTGTTGGTCCACCTGTGTTTCATCAAGGGCAGGGTCAATGCAGTAGCTATTCAGAGACTTTGGAGCACTTCATGTTCCATCGGCTGAAATGCTTTATGGAGATGAAGATTTCATTTTTCAGCACGACCTGGCACCTGCTCACAGTGCCAAAACCACTGGTAAATGGTTTACTGACCATGGTATTCTGTGCTCAATTGGCCTGCAACTCTCCTGACCTGAACCCATAGAGAATCTGTGGGATATTGTGAAGAGAAAGTTGAGGACGCAGACCCAACACTTGGATGAGCTTAAGGCGCTATCGAAGCATCCTGGGATCTCCATAACACCTCAGCAGTGCACAGGCTGATTGCCTCCATGCCACGCCGCATTGAAGCAGTAATTTCTGCAAAAGGATTCCTGACCAAGTATTGAGTGCATAACTGAACTTTATTTATTTGATGGGTTTTTTTTTTTATTTTTGTTTTAAAAACTTTTATTTTATTGGACGGATGAAATATGCTAATTTTTTGAGACAGGATTTTTGGGTTTTCATGAGCTGTATGCCAAAATCATCAGTATTAAAACAATAAAGACCTGAAAAATTTCAGTTGGTGTGTTAATGATTCTAAATATTGAAAGTTTAATTTTAATCATTACATTATGGAAAATAATGAAATTTAGCACTATATGCTAATTTTTTGAGAGGACCTGTTATCTCCGGTGTTTTTGTCTCAGAGAACCAAGAGGATGGTCTTCTTTCTTGCCTCTGGCAGAGTTCGCTCTTAACAATAGGCGGAGCGAGTCCACTGGTAAGTCCCCGTTTTTTGTGGCATATGGTTTTACCCCCAGTTTTGTATTTCAATGGGGGGGGCTCTTCTGGGGTTCCTGAGGAGGAAGATTTTCGTCGTCACTTGCTTCAGTGTGGAGAGGAGTGCTTAATAATCTGAGCACTATGGGGAACCGATACAAACGTATGGTGATAGGGGAGAGTGTTGGTCGGACCTAATGTGTGAACGAATCTGGTATGGTTGTCTACCAAGAAATAAAACTTAAAGTTCCCTCCTGGAAACTCGGGTCCAGATTCATCGGGCCATACAGGATCAGTTCAATAATTAATTCGGTGGCTTTTCGTCTTGACCTCCCTCCTATGTTTAAAATCCACAATGTGTTCCACAAATCGTTGCTTAAGAGGTACGTGGCACCAGTTATACCGTCACCTCTACCTCCTCCTCCATGGTGGTCAATGGTAATTTGGGTTTAGGTATCGAAGATCATTGATTCACGTCTTAATCGCCGGTCCCTTCAGTACCTTGTTCATTGGAGGGGGTATGGTCCTGAGGAGAGGATGTGGGTTTCTGCGTCGGATATTACGCAGACCGATTGGTTCGGGCCTTCCACACTACTCACCCAGATTGACCAGGCCCTGAGGGTCCAGAGGCCCCCGTAGAAGGGGGGGGTATGTCACGGGTGTGTCGCGGCGGAGATCGTCGCGATTGCACACCCTGACTTCGCACAGCTGAGTTTTGGTGCGGGTTTTTTCAGCACTGAGGGAGTTAATTCTTTTCTCTCGATGCTGGACGACCAGCCTCGCCAGCTGCGATTGATGTTTTTTAATTAGCTTCCTTCATATACTGTGGTTGCTGGGGAAGTTGCCGGTGAAGCATTCATTCAGACCAGCAGAGCGGATCGTTCTGAGAAGACTTAAGCTAAGAGTGCCTGTTGTGGTTTTTCCTCTCCTCGCTTATTATTTATCTTCTTAACCTTTTGTGTTCCTCTGTAGTGGAAGTTTTGTATGTTAAGGCAGTGTTTTCTTTACCCCCTGTCTGTCTCGTTTGTATTGACTGTGTGTAAGCTGTTACTGCCCATTCCCTGTGGTGGTAATCAGGGTCCTTCTCAGGACTAGATTACAGTGGTCAGGGATCTACAGGAGAAGGGTTACGCTGGCGGCTGGACCTCTGTACCATTAACTGTTACCTCAAGGTAGAGGGACTAGTCAGGACCCGTTCAGGGTCAGCATAGACCCGGTCCACCTCTATCCTGAGACAGCGTTTTCAGTGCACAGTATAGACCCACAATACATTGGATTTATTTCAGGTAAGACATTGTGGCAGATTTACGTATACATGTTGATATTTTCTATAATATGAAATATAGAATGTTGTTCATTAGATATATGTTACTATCATAGAATATATCTGTTATACGTCGTGACACTGGTATCTTGTAGTCCCGATGGGAGTTGGGGATCTTTATCTTGTCCGTGGTTCATTATAAATGGACAAGTTTTGATTTCTTCGGGTTGCAAGGAGAGGTATTGTCCTGTAGCACATCCAAACCTTGTGCAGGTCTACAATTTATTTTGGTGTCCTTAGAAAGCTCTTTGGTCTTGTCCATGGTGGAGAGGTTGAAGTGTGATTGAACTGAGTGTGTGGACAGGTGTCTTTTATACAGGTAACGAGTTCAAAAGATGTAATTATTACAGGTAATTGTGCAGAGTAGGAGGGTTTTCTTTAAAGAAAAAACTAAAAGGTCTTTGAGAGCCAGAATTCTTTCTGATTGGTAGGTGATCAAATTGTATTTCATTAAAAAAATGCAATTTATTTATTTAAAAGTCTTTACACATTTAGCCCCAGGCTCTTTATTGCTTTTGTGCTACTTTTTTTGAGTTTTCGGTTTGTTTTACATCTCTTTTTTGCTTGTGCCATATTCATCTTTCATTTGAGCCTTTATTTTAAGTCTATTTTATATGCGTTTTTTTGCTTGCTTGTTTTTTCGTTTCCAACTATAGGTGAAGTTTAGAGGTTCTAGATGTTTTCACCTATTTATCATTTGTGACTTGTCAAAATGGTTAAAAAAAACCTTTCATTCAGGCTATGTGCACATGGCCTGGAGGAGAGTCCCCTCTCCTTCAGACCGTGGGTATCATACCGAAATGAACCGCTCATTTTTGCACACGGTGGGCATAGCCTCATGCAGAAAGTAAGGGGTTTTCAATGCATTCTATGTGTGCGGAATTGCCGCGATTACGCAAAAGAATGAGCATGCTGCGTATTTTCCACGATATGATTCCGCCGCGTAAAAATACGCAGCATTAGCACAGCATTGCGGAATGCATTGAATTCAATGGGTTGTGTTTTGTAAGTGTTTTCGCTGCGTTTTCACGGCAAAAAAAACGCGGCCAAAAAACGCTTACAATCCGCAACGTGTGCACTTAGCCTCAGTCATTTTTTGTCTTTCCAGTTAATATCATGGTTTTGTATATAGCTCCTTCACAAAACTTGTCAGAATCGGACAGAAATGGGTCCAAAATATGTAACACTTGGGTGGACAAAAGGGAAAGCAGCTATATAAAATGGTGAGAGCTGGGCTGCCAAGCTGAATGGCTTATACAGGTTGATTCACTCTCTACTTTACCCAGAGAAATAGCTGTAACTTCTAAAAGAGACGGTCGACCGTATTGAAATTTGGACTGTATATTAAGAGAGTGCAATGAACCTCAGCGTCAACAAGAAACATCTCGCACCGGTGGTCTTGCCGACTTGTCGCCCTGCCAGTCGTGTCCACTAGAATAGACTTGCTGCAGCCTTTCTGAGCGTCGGAAAGTTTATTTGTGGTGCTTGCATTTCACGCTTGTTGAATTTCTTCTTCATTTGTTAGCAATGTACAGATACAGTTTGGAGGAGAATTTTTTCATTACGAAAACGGTATACAAGTATATAAAAATATAATATTGTGATTATGGGAAAAAAATAATTTTTTCCTTTTGCTTTCCTTCCCTTTTCCCTTTTTTTCTTTTTGTAACATTAGTATATGCATGACAACATATATACAGGGTGGGCCATTTATATGGATGCACCTAAATAAAATGTGAATGGTTGGTGATTCAACTTCCTGTTTGTGGAGTTTTATGAAATCCAATCCACTTTGCTTGAACATTCAGGCTGTGGTTCCACGGTCCGAACCCAGCGCTTTGGACGGAGCGGAAAATTTCCGCTCTGTCTAAGCCCGCCCCTTTAGACGCGCGATGTTTCCGGAGGTGTTCAGGACACCTCCGGAACACCTCCGGAAAGAGGCAGGGCTACATAGGCCCTGTGTTAAATTCTGTTGCGGCGACGCACCGTCGCCGCAATACGCGAGGACATGCTGCGGTCTAAAAAGACGCGCCGCATGTCCGTTTACGCAGGTTTGCCACTGCGTATTGTTACGCATAGTGGAGACGGGATTTCTTGAAATCCCCTCCACTATGCTGTAACTCTGGACGCTGCGTGTTTGGCGCTGCGCCAGCGCACAGCGTCAAACCGCAGCGTTCCTGACCGTGGAAAACTCACCCTTAGGCCGTCTTCACGTTTGCTGTTTTTTGACAGAAATTCTGCTGCTGTGTTAATTGTCCAAGCAAATCGGATGTGAGTTCATGAAAAATGTGCCGACTGTGTGTGTAAAGATGCTGCTAAACTTTGTTTTTTTTTCCTGGAGGCTTCTATGTGGACCACATGGTTTGTCCTTTTTCTCTTCTGCAAAAGTTGGGAGATATGCTGTGACACATCTGGGAGATCATAGAGATAGCCTCTAACTTGGACCATTTACTAAATATGGTGCAGTCGGGACCACCATGCGAATGCTGTACCTCCGAGCTGTCATTAGGTGGTGCTAGATGACACAGTTAGTGATGTGCTATGGGTTTGTGTTGGGTAAACCACTCCCTGGGGATGCTTCAGGGACTTGCCATTCCATGGTGACATAAACTCATGCTTCTCAAACAATAGATTTAAACTGATGTAACAAAGTTTCTTTCAGCGCTGGGCGTGCGCTCATTGGCTGTGACTTTAGTGGGAGGAGGACATTCTGCCTTGCTCTCTTAAATAATAACTTTTATGTTGGCTTCTTTCTAAAAAGGGAAGAGGTATAGAGAAATATCATGACATTCCCGTCAGGACAAACAGAAGATATTTTTAAATTAATTTAGTCTTGATTTCTTAATAAAATTAATATACTTATCTAAGCATACTTCCAATAAATAAGAATCAAGTGCCTATACCCAATTAGTATAAAGTTCTAAAAATCATTAAACTGCCTGTGACTTCTTAGTGAGTTAATTAGTAATGCAAATGATAGGAACTCCCTCCCCCATCAAACAGCAGAAGTCCCATTCAGACCCTGTGCGTCCTTGTGGTACATCAATGAAAGAAGGGAGAAAAAAGATATGTGCAGCTAAAATATAAATTAACTTTTATTCCTTATTTAAATGTGGTATTACATAAAATGTATACGTACACTAAAATTGTGTTATTGGGTCAATTATGAACCACTAATTGCCAGAATAGAAAAGAAATTTTATTGAAATTATTTTATTATAATTTATTTCTATAGCCCATGATTCCTGGTGCTGTACATGGAAGGGGTTACATACAAATTACAGGTATCAC